>JAAGKR010002377.1:0-28766 GCA_011419295.1 Clarias macrocephalus
AAAAAAAAAAAACGGCACTACTGCAGAATTCTATTTGTAGACTGGCCATAAGTCACATATGCATGTTTTCAAAATGCTGTTGTTAAGTTTCTCTGTCAATTACACAGGCTTTGTACTGCTAATTCACAGACATAAACGGTAAGAATAATATAAAGGAATGGAGGGATGGATATTAATATAAAACAATATATAAGAAATACAAACCATTGAGCATGCTGTTATAAGAAAATAATAAACATGGGTGGAAGTTATTTCGTTCTTTATGTCCCTTTCGACGGGAGAATGTTGATATTTCCTGTAATTTCCATTCAACCGTGTTTGTACATCAAATCCTATTTCGTAGCTCAAAACGGTTACTACAGTACAATTAGGAACACTATCGCCAGACACGCCAAAGAATAATTTTCATGGATACCATTTTTTATTTAAAGTATACAATCTTGTCAGATGAAAATTAAAAGGAAGAAGGATCACTTATTTTACTGGAAGCAGCTTTAACGTTCAAGTATGTGAGCCAGATAGCGATGTACTTGTCCGAGCTTGAGGTATCATATAGGCTTTGTTTAACTGCGGGAAGAGAAGATATGCTACTTTGAAATTTAAATGGAAAACCCCCTTATATCATAAAAATATTGAACTTGAAAAAGTTCAATCTACTTAATAAACATGATCTCACACCTTCATTCCGCGCACTTCCCGGTAACATGTAAAAAATTCCAAAATTCAACAGATAGTGTTGTATATTTTTTTTAAACACGCTTATGAGTGCGCAATGACATTCCATGCAAACGAAGTTGTGTGCTATAAATTTTTTTTTTCATCTATTTCTGCTAGCCAAAATTAAACACTGGGCCAAATTCTCATGAATTTCTATTAAACGTTATATTCATTTTCTGATAAGAGGACAAATACAAATCAGTCAAAACCAGATGCACCAAACATTCTTAGCCATCCCAATCTGCTCTTCCCCAGGTGAGCTGAATGATGAATCCCACTTGATCTTACATCAGTGGCGCAAAAGATTAGCACAGAATTAACAAAGGCCGCTAAACTCCACGGGATCTGAGAGATGCCACAGAAGAATAGTAGTAAGAAGAAGAACTACAGCAGTAGTTTGAAATCAACTTGAACACCATAAACATGTGATCTTTCAGAGCGTGAGCACTGGCATTACAGGTAAATCAAAAACGCCGACAATGGCCGTGCCATCTGAGAGACACACAGTAAAAAGAAATCAAACAAAATGATTTGATGGCGCATGGAGTGAGGGCATCACCTCTGTTAGAGTTTTATAAAGTTGAGGGAGTTGGACTGTTTTATAAAGTTGAACTGGATAGTGGTTTTTATAATGATGTGTTTCAGAGTGCTCATGGCAATCTGAAACAGCTCAGCATCCATTCATGTGTTTCATCTCTAAAAATGTGCTCTCTGCGTAAGCCCTGGATGGCTAAAGCTTCTAACGGCAATCTGGAATCCATTCTGATGCAGAACGCATGCAATGGGTTTATATAGTCTTAATTAAATTAATTCATACCTTCACATATACACATTACTGAGCAGCATACGTGATTTTTTTTTCTTCTTCTCATACACCAGGGAATATTACTCTTATAAAGTTGGGGTCAGGGCACAGGGTTAGCCATGATATGGTGCCCCTAGAGCAGACCGGGTTAAAGGCTTTGCTCAAGTGCCCAACGGCGGCAACCTGGCAGAACCGGGGCTAGAACCGCTGACCTTCCAATCAGCAACTCCGAGCCTTAACACACTGATCTTCCATTGCCCTGACCAATAGTGTTTCTTTATCCCACAATTAAATGATCCAATAATTATCATTCATCTAAAAGCATATAATAATCTATTATACACATTTTTTTATGTTTATAAAAAAAAAATTATGCATTGATTGTAAAAGCGGTAGTGTTTTTTTCTTATCTTGGTAAGAGTGCTCTCAAAACGCATACAATTTTATCTTACCTAAGAGGAGAGAAAGAAGAAAAAAGGGAAAAATCCCATTCAGAATGTAGGAATTAAATAAGAGAAAATTTGCATGAGGCCCATTGCATCCGAAATGTCTCTTACTTGATAGTAATGTATTGTATTTTTGTTAAACTGTTGTATAAAAGCAATATCGCACTTGCAACTGTGCGGTTATACTGAATCCTGGCATGGCTGTGATTCTTATAATGGCATCGAGCTTTTGGGCCAAATATGTACAGTATACATGCTTTTCTATTTAAGGCACATTGCATAAGAAAGAGTGCTGTTAGACTGAATATAAACATGGCTGTGATTGGTTACAGAACATAAGTTGTGGCCAAATGGTTACTTTATATAAGCGGTCTTTTCTTTAATAGAAAAAAAATTTTGAAAAGAAAAAGGTTTTTCTTATTTCTCGTTGTGGAAAGTGCAAAAAATAAGGATATTTCGTTACATTACGATTAATCTAGTAAGCACGAGGTCAAATATCAATAACGTATTAATTAAATGTATTATTATGCTTAGATTATGTGCATCATAATCAAGCAAGTTATTTCCTTGTGAAAACCTACAGAAGAGATAACATTTCAGAACAGCTGAATTAATATTAAATTCTGACTGATCATATTTGAGAAACTGTTCTACATACTGAGCCTTCAGAGACATTCATTCAAACATCTTACTGTATGCGTGTTAATGTGTTACTCGCTTAACGTTCACAGCTGTGTATCTTTTCTGCTCAGAGCTCTTCCTGAACTGAACTGAACTGAACTGAACTGAACCTTTCAGGCGCTTTATGTCCATGGTAACATGGTTAGTTTATAATACACGGCTTTTTTATATTTTATTATTATTATCGAAATAGGATTAATGATTAATAGCGATAGAATTTGTTTCAGAAAACATGACAAATACAGTATGATGATTGTTGTTTGCTGCTATTTCATAGTAACAAGTGAATGATAATTCCCAGCATAGGATTAGCAGGATTGTCGTGGCAAATACAAACTAAAGTTATTAAAAGAAAACACAATCAAGAAGGGGCGACAAGAAGGCTGATGAAACGTAGCTTTTAAATAACAAGAACGCGAATTGCTGCATTATGGATGTTTTGAATCAGAAACCTGAAGGCATCCTGGTTAATTAGAGCAGAGTGTAAGCAGCCTTTACTGTCTGATTTATGTTAATGGAGTGTTTATTTATGACTCCCGTAATAATGAACTGTCTGCATTGTTGAAATACCATTTACTATATGTGTTGTGATGCTTCATTATCACTGCTCTTTTCGAGGCTGTGAAGGTCAGATCAGGGAGTTAGGCTGGAGGCAGAAGTGAGGAAGCCAGAACTGGTCGAAGTAGAAACCCAATTACTGTTAGTACGAAGATTTGGGGACAGTGAAGGTAAAGCATGGCTATACTTGGGTTTAATTCCATGTCTTATTCTTAATACACTGAAAATGTCGGCATAATCGGGTTCCAACTAGAAACTGAGAAACATTATGGTAGGAATAAAAAATATTTAAACGGTCATAATAAGAGGTGCTAGATTGCTGAACAACAATTTCAAAGAATCTTAAAACAAAGTTCGGATGAAAACTGCATTTTGGCCCAAATGTCACTTCGGGCTTGACCTGTCCTTCAAACTCTAAAGAAAAATAAAAGAAAATCCACTTTTTTTTTTCTGCCATTATTTCCTTACAATTACATCACACCAAACAAAGGTCAGTCCCTTTTATTTCGCCAGAGGAGAAGGACTGGATCGTGAGCAGCTCTTTTGTACAGCATGTGTCCTTAGAATAGACAGAATTTCACACTCCATAAAGCATTTCAGTATAATGCATCTGTAAAAGGGTTCCTCCTTCCCCATGAATCTAAAAGATTCAGGCTGGGATATAGAGCCCTCACCATACCTGCTGAATGCTAAAGCTCTCAGGACAAAGAGAGAACCTACCGGCGGTTCCTGAGTAGTCTGCAACGCTCAACGGGTAGCCGTCCTCGTCCGGGTCGACCGAGAACAATCCCACGCCAAAGGATCCATACTGAGCAAAGGAAGTGCTGTTCTCAAAGTCCTCCAAGTCGATCCTCAACTCATAATTGGCCTGAATGGTCAGAGCATGAATCCGTTTCAGACCTAAAAAAAAAAAATAATAAAAATGTTAGTGAGGTCATGTCAGATGTCATATCAAGGAGCATCAAAGTAACTGCATGCTCTTAGAAACAATTAAAGAACAATCGTAATCAGAGGGCTTCATTTATTCAAAGTTATGTTGAAAGATATTCATAATTTGAACGTAATGTAAAAAAAAAAAAAATTACCTAAAGAAATGCACATGCACACATTTGCGGGTGGAGCTTCTGAATGAGCAGTAAGTGGATGTAGAGGTGTATTTGAGTTTAAATACCAACATTTTTTATAATATCAATTACTCTCTCCTTTATGTCTCGACACTCCAACACCTGGACCAAGTTCTCATCACATCTTCTACAAGGCTACATTCGCATTAGCAACCTGAAGTGACTCGATTCCAATTTAATGACCTTAATGTGACAGATTTTTCTTTTCAGGGCTGTTTGAACGCATACATCTGATGTTTTTTCAGATCAGATCCGATCAGATTAGATCAGATCGGAGTCACTTTAGTATGTGATCCTAAATTGGATACATATACATGTCCAATATTGGTCATGCAACTTAAATGAGAACGGCCAGATCATGAATCTTGATGTCAAATGCAGATAATCAGGTAGTACCGGCAGTGTGGGGATTTCACAGCAGTGCTAGCAATGCGATAAAACAGTTACGCAAGACATCTGGCTCGCTTTCTTCCTCAACAAACGCAGGAACTACTGTAACTGCTTGCCATCGAAGAGAGCAAAATCGTATCCATTGTTTGAAATGAATGAGTGGTCACACGCATATGATTTGTTTTAACTCAGATAACGAGAGCGAGGACATGTGCGGATGTGTGCCATTTCACTAGACTGTCATGACATGCAAATCTGATCTGACCGAAAAATGTAAATTGAACAATGTGGCTTGGAATGGGAACGTAGCTCTAGATTGGGATTTGTCATTGTGTACATCCTGACCAGACTGTGTAGGTTTAGAATCGGCATCAGAATAAGAAATAGGTTTATTCCTACAGTAAGTAGGTTTTCACATACTGTACAAGGATCTTGTCTTGATAATGTAGTGCAAACTCTTAAAAAAAGAATATATACAGAGTTTCACTTTATTGTTAATGAAACAGGTTTTGTAGGATGAGCCACAAATAGCTTACACGGCAGATTTTACATGGTAATGCACCTGAATATACAGTATATGTGGGTCTATTTTTAGTCCTTTATAAGGATGTACAGTAAGTCCTCATGGATGAAGATCCAAACATGGATGAAGGCATTGGCTAAGCTTCGGAACACTGTCTGGTTCATCGTCTCCCCATCACTGACGCGTCCAACCTTATTTAAGCAGTGGCTGCATGGTGAAAATGATTGCATGTATCGTATCACTCCAGCTGTGAACTGTCAACCGTGATAAGTTTCTCATCCTTCTTCATCAACATGGACATGAATGACTGAAGCCTTGCTCTGATTGTCTCCTTTGATACATGACCATGTCAGAGTACTCGCTGTCAAAAGTTCAGCTTCTTTAACAAGCATATTCCATGTTTGCCACAGTGGGGCTAACTCTCTGCCAATACAGCATTCTCATACTGTATAAGTCAGATTCACGAGATGTGTATTGAATAGGAAGCGAACAGTATTTGTTTAATCATACCTGCCATTTCTGATAGCTTATGTTGTTCCTTTTTTCCCCATCTGTATGTCTAAAAGTCGTCTGTAAAACTACTCTTTTACATGATCGTTGTCTGTTCTTATAACTTGTTATGTTATAAAACTTTATTGTCTGTTTTCCTCCTCATTATGATTGGTAGTTTTATATAAATGTTCGCCATTTAATGAGATCTGCCCTCAGGATTCTTGGAAGTCGTTTACTGAATGCGTGTTCGTCCTGATTAGTTGTCATGGTTGCACCTGATCCCTGATCTAAAAAGGAAAGGAGACCTCGGTGCTGGTGAGACATACAGTATTGCGCATAAGCGGTAAAACCGAGCACATAAATAAAATAATAGTCAACGTTTTTTACCTACAGATAATGGAACGTTGTTACTTGTGAAGTATTTGGAATTTCAAATTCAATGCAGAATTATTTTATGAACATCTACACTATTGTATCCTATTTTTATGTGCATAGGTATGTAACTACACTACCAAACACACCTTCTTCCTCCATAGTCTTTCCTGATTTTGATTTCCTTCTACACTGAACAAATATGAAATAATGTCCTTTGAACAGTTGATATCTATCTACTACTTATTCTCAGTAAAACCTTCATAACGGCTCTAATCTGAGGTGCTGGTGATCCAGTATTGTCCTAGAATATAGAAAATAAACCCAAAAATGTCCAAACTTTTGTGTGTGTGTGTGTGTGTGTGTGTGTGTGTGTGTGTGTGTGTGTGTGTGTGTGTGTGTGTGTGTGTGACTATATGTCCCGCTGGAACCTTCTGCTGTATACTTGCAGTTTTCAAACTTTCATCTCTTGTCAAGCTGGACTTTGTCATTTCATCATAACAGAGCTGATGACCCATAAAACGCACCAGATGGCCCTTTGGTTCTCCTCGGGCCTCTGACTGACTTAATCAGTTAGGACGAAGAAAACAAGGCAGCACTCCGAAGAACTGGAGTCAGCTCTCGAGATCAATACCTCTACCCCAACTGCAGTAAGTTTTTCAACCTAATATTCCTAACTCTGACTTTACAGATGACTGCACTCCATCTGCAGGAGTCCAGGATTTGCTAACCACAGAGCTTCTCACTCCAAAAACAGCGCATTGTGCACGGGGGATGTTAGAGAAATGCCCGAATGAGCCCAGTAATTATTGGCATAAAATCGTGGAATTAATAACGAGACTGCCTTTAGGGGAGAGAGGGATTTCTGAATCTCTCTCTCTCTGAAGTTAATATTTTCACACTGTCTTACAGCAGATTTCTTGCCGGGCAATTCACACCAGAGGAGATACTAGATCAATTTCAAATTAACTCAAACTGAAAACGAAACAGCGCCGGAAATGGGGTTAATAAAATGAGGTTCCAAATGGGTGAAGACAAACAGGCAGTGATGATTTTTTATTTATTTATTTATTTATTTATTTATTTTTTATGTCTCGGCGTCCTGTGAGAGTGAGAGAAATTTGAAACTGTGTCAGAATAATAAGATGGCTATATCAAGTCTTATCATGAAGAGGATAAACGTGGTAGGGCGTAACCTGCAGGCGAGCATATCTACGCGACTCATCGAGCATAAACCCCACCGTAATGGCTTCTGCACTGAGTAAATGGATGGGTTGTTCATGGTGGATGGCTGCTTCACTCCAGAGATGCACTAATGTGCCCTCGATGGCAGTCCAGAGGAGAAATGACTGATACATCTGAATCGTCAGCTGGTTTAATGGCCTGGTTTTAGGGCAGACACAAGTTTCTTTATAAATACTTGGCATTGTCATCTTTACAAACTTTGCTGCGACTTCAACTATCCATAACAAGAGAGCAATCATTCTCATTCTTTACAATCTTGAGCTAATTACTGCCATATTAAAAGTGCTGGCATTTTAAAAGCTATTTCTGGAAAGTAGTCATTTTTAAACTGTCGTCTTGCTGCAGTATTTATGTGTAACCTCACTGTAGCTAAGTCTAAGTCGTACCACAGCATCTACAGTATACTGTGAAAAAATGATCATATTGTTGTTTTTGTTTTTTTTTTGTTTTTTCAATTAGAATACAGGTCCTCTATTTTTCTTTCCCTCTCACTACTTTTTGTTTTTGAAAGCTGCTATCGCTCATATTTTTATTACATGTTACTGTGCGTACTATATATTTTTAACATATTTAGTATTGTAAATGATGCATGGTCTCACTGTATGCATTCATTTTCTCGAGCAACACCTCTGACAGTGACTCCAACTGTAAGTCAAACTTACAACTAAAACTGGAAACTCAAGTTATTGTTTCCATAGTAATAACTTGGGTCAAACATGGAAGGTATGAGCTATAATTTACAGCTAAAACTCCAATACATTTTTAAAAGACAAATGTTTACATAGAAAAAAAATGACAAAAATTACAATTACAATGTCAAGTCACAAGATTGGGACTAAACAGCTGTGTGACTATTAGAAACCCACTTGGTTGCGAGTCCAGACTGACTCTATTCCAGAGTCAGGGAATAGGGCATGTCAGGGTATGAAGAAAAGTGATGCTTCCATAATTCATAGTTTCCACTGTACAAATCTCTGGAGGCAGTGTTATGATCTGGGGTTGCTTCAGTCGCTCAGGTCTAGGCTCAGCAAAGTTATATGGCAAAAACATAAAGTCAGCTGACGACCTGAATGTACCGAATGACCAGGTTATCACATTGATGCATTTTTTCTTCCCTGATGACATGTTTGCATATTCCGGGACTCAATTTGTGAAAGAGTAGCTCTGGAAGTATGAGGAATCATTTTCACTCTTTATGTTTCCACCCATCTCGAGGCATCTGGAGATTGTTCCAGCTTCAGTAGACAGAAACCAACCCTGCGAGGTTCCTGAGGCATCCAGAGAAGGACCAGCTCCAGCTGGATTCTTTTTCATGTTGGTTTGGATCTACACATGCTGCTCCTGTGCTTCCAGTGACCCAGACCCCATCTGCCCTCTCATCCCTGTGCTGAACTGGACTACATGTTAATTTAAAGAACTTCTGTTATATCGAACTTTCAGCTGCATAACACACATGATGTTATACAATTTCTGTTATCTGTTATCACCCAAAGGATGATGGATGGGTTCCCTGTTGAGTCTGGTTCCTCTCAAGGTTTCTTCTCATTGCCATCTCAGGGAGTTTTTCCTTGCCACCGTCGCCGTCACCCTTGGCTTGCTCATCATTATCTAGACACATTTTTCTTACACATATACACTTCCATGAATTTTCTTTTCATTTCTGTGAAGCTGCTTTGAGACAATGACCATTGTTAAAAGCGCTATAGAAATAAAATTGAATTGAATTCACATATCACTGGGCCACCAAAGTGTCACGACCTCAAACCCATTGAAAGTATTTGGGAGCCGCTGGAGATGACTTTACAGGACAGTCCGATTCCCCCCATTATCGATGCATAATAATAAAAAAAGGCAAAAAATGTATGAAACTCTGGACAGAAAAATTTGAAATAAACACTGTGACATTGCATAAGGTTGCCGAGAGAGCAAAAGTTGCAAAATGAGGTCCAGCCTGACTATCAGAGAATGTGTTTCTTTTACAACTTTTTTTTTTACTTCGTTTTTACAGGGTATGTTTCTGGCTGCTGTGATATAAGTGATAATGCAGGAGGAACTAACTTGTTTTCAGGATGTTCCACAACATAAATTGCAACTATTAATAGATAACAAAAGCATAAGGTTGTAAGGTGATGTGATGTAAGAAGAATAAAACACTTCAGGAGGTGCTCTTATCGGAAAAAAATAAAGAATCTATTTCACAGCTGTCGCATTAACTCAACTTCACATCACAACACATCACACTGTCAGTGATCATTATACTATAATAATGCCCTCAAATGTGCTATTCCTTTTCTACCGGGTACAGATTTAGACACAGAAGTAAGGGCGTGAGATGTCATTTAGTCACATGCTTTAAAAACCACTAAGCTCTAATAAAGTTTTTAAGCGTGTTCTTTAGAGGTTTTGATTTGTACAGGACATTCGTTGAAACTCATATCTTTCAAATGTCATCTCTGCAGACCCTAATTTATTTTCTGATGCGGCTAAGAACGGATTCCTTCCCTAGACACACTGCTTTCTTTTCCCTATTCACTGAGTGTATATAATACCCAGCAAAATCAAACGTCAACCTTTTAGCCTTTAATATTCTCCATTTTGTCCACTTTATGAACTAAAAACTCTTCTGGTTTCCAGGCCTATCATGATTTAATAAAAGTGGTTTAGTCTATTTTTTTATTATTATTATTATTATTATTAAGAAGACCTTGAGTTTAGTCTTGTGTATTTAAACAATATGAATTATTATTATTTTATTTATTTTTCTTTTACAGAATTAACTTAGGAAAAGGTAGTAAACCTTAAAATAAGTCTGTGTGAAAAATCTTTGTTACTGAGAGAAGGCGCTAAAGTCAAGCACATTTTACATTCACCCTAATGATGCCTGATTGTGCTCCATGCACACTGCAGGAAGAAACAGTCCACCTCTGATCTTTTTCCTCACATGACATAGTTCTTTTTTTAATGACAGACTAAAGAAGGAAACTCAGTCAAGTCCAGAATTATTGGCTCCCTTTATGAAAAATGATGCTAAATCAATATATAGAAAATTAAAAAAAACACACACATGAAACAAATGAAATGTTGGCCTTAAACAAATAGGTAGGCCTCATTTTATTGTCAAACAGACTTTTGAAACAAAATAAATTGTTTAAATTTAAACTATCACAAATTTATTTATTCATTTATTTATTTATTTTTAATGGAACACAAATTTCAGTTTTTCCTCCGGACATAATGATAGCACTCGGCCATTATACTCTTTCTGTACTGTTTAACCAGGCTGAAACACACTTGTGGTTGCAGGTTGGAGAGGGTTCTTAGCGCTTCTCTGGTACGGCCACAGATTTTAAGTCTGGAGACTGAGAAGGCCAATGGAAAACCCTGAGCAGAGCCAAGACATTTTTTTTAGCTAAAATATTGACTGGAATTCATTATGCCACTGACCTTAACAAGGGCCCCTGGACCACTGCCAGCAAAACAGACCCATAGAATCAAAGCAACACCACCATATTTTCCACAGTTGAATGCAATTACTTTTTTTTTTTCCTCACACAAAACAAAACAATCTTTGTCTTATCCAATTATTCCAGTTTTATCTCTAATGTTGCTTAGCAGAATCCAGAATTTGCTGCAATTTGTGTCTTGATAACGGCACACAAACTGTAGTGCTTGCCAATTCCTTGTGTTCTCGGAACCACTTTTTTTTTTTTTTTTTACAATTTGAGTCCTGGAATATGCATTGATATGCAATATGATTAGGAAAAAAATGCATTGATGGGAGAACAATCATTATATTCAGGTCATTTTAAGCTGGCTTCATTTTAAAGTTCAGCCTTTATTCATCACATATACATTACATTACTGCACAATGAAATTCTTTATTCATCCCGCTTCTTGTTAGTAGGCTGGGGTTAAAGCACAAGGTCAGCCATTAAACGGCATCCCTGGAGCAGACAGGGTTAAGGGCCTTGCCTAAGGGCCCAACAGCAGCAACCTGGTGGAACTGGGGCTCGAACTGCAGACCTTCAGAGCCTTTACATACTGAGCCACCACCACCCCCGCCATATACAGTAATGTTGCTTAGCCTAGACCTGACCAACTGATCAACCCCAGATCATAACACTTCCAGAATTGCTAGAATAGGGTCAATCTGAACTCTTCAGATCTTCATGATCTTTTCCATTACTCCAAAGTCCAATCTTTGGCTCCCTAGCAAACTTAAGACTTTTTTTTTGTTGTTGTTGTTTTTTACTGATTATGGCCACACAGCTGTTTAGTTCCAGTCCTGTGAGTTCTTGTTGAACTGTGTATGTGGAAATGTTTTTCACTTTCACTATTAAACAGTGCTATGATGTCTATTGTGGACTTATTTATTTATTTTAAATCCAACTTTACTAAGCATTTAAGTGATTCACAATCATGGTCATTCATACTTTTTTTTTTTTCCTACCACATTTCTTCTGCAAAGTTGTCGGTTCAGCATTCTCATTTCATGTTTAAATAATGCGCTGGACAGTTCTTAAGCTGATTTCATAAATCGTCTTTGAGCCAGGCATTGTTTTAATGTTTAAACTCCTATATTCCTATATTACTAGAGCTTTCTTTCATATGCAACTGATATACCGTATGAAGCAGCCCTCAGTAGGCCTATAATACTGTACTGCTTAGGATTTTCACACCATCCAGAATTCAGAGAAAAACCAAAGCGTAGTGACCACCAATGTACAGCACACGAACACATCTCGAGTTTCATGAAATTAAAATGAATGCAGATTGTTAGCTCAGCTTGTCACATGCATGTTACACCCATCTGATAAGACGATTTCAAAGATTTTGGTGTGTGGTCCTGGCAGTGGCATGTCTATACACACAAACACACACACACACACACACACAGGTATTCCAACCTCCGGACCCTTTGCTCACAGGATGTTTCCCTGTGTATCACGATATTCTGTGCAAGCTCTAGAGACTTGTTTTGTGTGTGAAATTCCCAGGAGAGCAACGTTTTTTGAAATAATCATCAAACCAGCCCATCTGCCACCAACCATCATATCACGGTTAACATCAAAGAACTCACAACTTTTCCCCATTCTGGTGAGAAGCTCTTGACCTGCCTCAGCAATTTTTTTGTTGCACAGGACTGCTGTCACATGGATGGATGGATGGATGGATGGATAGATGGATAGATAGATAAACTTTATTAATCCTGTGAGGAAAATTATTGTGTTCCAGCAGCAGCCAATTACACAAACAGTAGGAAAGAAAGGGGAAAAAAAGGTGTGGGGAGGGTGCCTTATATAAATTATATAATTTTTATTGTACCTTATATAAATTTGCACAGTATTTCAGCAATTCAAAATAAGAAAAAGAGGTGAAATGCGCAAATTGTCAGTGTCCACTGGTCTACCAATCTACATAATTGATTGATTAATAACATTAATTAAATAACAAGCAGGGGTAAAACCATTCCTAATAAAGTGAACAAGGAGTGTGTAATGCTTTAGAACTAAGCAGGTGTACAGGCGTTCCTAATAAAGTGAACAAATAGTGTGTAACAGGTGTACAGGCGTTCCTAATAAAGTGAACAAGGAGTGTGTAAGCTTTAGAACTACAGGCGTTCCTAATAAAGTGAACAAGGAGTGTGTAACGCTTTAGAACGAAGCAGGTGTTCCTAATAAAGTGAACACTGAGTGTGTGTGTGTGTGTGTGTGTATACATGTAACACTTTAGAACATCGAGGATGGGTCTGTTTGCACCAGCATTTCTGATATAATACGAGATATACATTAGACATATTAAGATTCACCACCCAGAATCGTCCAGTGTGACTTTGTGCAAATCCACTCACTAACCACTTCATCATGAACACCTTGTTAGTGCTGGGTTGGGCCCCGTTTTATGCCTTCAGAACTGCCTTAATTCTTCATGTCTTAGATCCAACAAAGCGCCGAAAAACATTCCTCAGAGTGTCTGGAGTTTCTGCAGATTTGTCGGCTGCACACACTCGATCCACCAGATCCCAAAGGTGCTCTATTGTATTCAGATCCGGTGACTGTGGGGTTCATTTGAGTACAGTGAACTCTTTGTCATCTTTAAGAAACTAGTTTGAGATGATTTTAGCTTTGTGCCATAGAGCGCTATCCTGTGGTCGTGAGGTCCTGTGGACATGGTCAATACTCAGGTACGCTGTGGCATTTATAAACAATGCTCAACTGATACGAAGGGGCCCAAAGTGTGCCAAAAATATCCTCCACACCATTACACCACCACCAGCAGGTTGAACCAGAAAAGCCACATGTTTTTTATGCCACATTCTTACGCCACCATCCAAACATTGCAGCAGAAATCAAGACTCATCAGACCAGGAAACGTTTTTTCCAATCTTCTATCGTTCAATTTTGATGAGCCCGTGTACAGTACAGTATGTGGATGATTCTGGGTGACGAATCTTGTTACAACTACCAACGAAACATCCTCCCTCCTCTGGCTCGCTTATAACCAACAGTCCGTGTAGCAAGTTACAGGCTGCAATACATACAAATTAACAGCATCAAAGCAGCTAAATAAATAACACAAAACCTTGTCTAATTCGTTTAGCTTTAAGTATATCTTGATAGACAACAAACACACACACACACACACACACACACACACACATTCATGCAATTATCCAATCAGGCAATCATGTGGCAGCAGGACAACACGTGAAATTAGGCAGTAACAGGTCAAGCACTTCAGTTTCTATTCCCATCAACCATGAGACTGGGGAAAATGTAGACTCGAGTGACTTGTGGCACAGATGTTAGTGTCAGACTGGATGTTTTATGGATTTAAACTGCTGATCCCCTGCCTTTTTCTCTCACACACACACACACACACACACACACACACACACACACACACACAACAGACTCTAGAGTTTACACAAAATTGTGTAAAGACATGCAGGCAGGCAGCTCTGTAAGCAGAAACACCTTTTTTAATGAGTGAAGTCAGGAGAGACTCAACAGAGACAGGTTAGGACTGGACAGACAGGAAGGCTCTATTACAAGGTGGTATCAGAAGGTCCAGATCTGGTCGCTTTCGCTGTATGTGCCCCCTCAGACACTTTAAAACCTGGAAGTAGAGTTTGCTATTAATGGTCTTGGCCCTGGGGACGAATTCTCAATGCACACTGCTGCAAAGCATCGTGTAGATGATGGGTTCTTCCACTGTGAGGACTGTTGCTTTGTCTCAGGGTCGTACCCTGAGACAAAGCGTGTTCTGCCCCTCGTGAGACCCGCATCGTTACAAAAGGCCTGGTCCATCCACGGCACACTGATGGCGGTATTGTCAGCCTTCTGCTCCAGGGTCAGCAACCGGGGGACGATCTTGGCAGCAACACAGCGCATGTTCAAATCGCACATGAGGATTTTTCCCATGATCATCATGCACAAGGTGCCGAACGGTTGACATTTTCATTGGTTGAGCTTGTTCAAGGTCTTCCTAGTGTAATCTCCCGTCGTCTTCTAGAGATGTTCTCCAGCTCTTGAAGAACAAATTCCACTCAAAACACCTCGAACGACTCACTGCGGCATCGCTGTAAACTTGCCCGATCATATCAAACGTCTCTGGGGCAGATTTACATACAGAATTTCATACAGAATTTCACGTTCGATCTTTGTTCTAACTTGCTGTCCGTGATGAGGGACACAAAATAGAGTCGGCCTTAGAATAGTGCAAGTCAGAGGGTCTGCAGTGAAGATGAGGGAGATCGGGTAGAACGACCTCTTTAAACTTGGATAGTTGAAGACAGCTGGTGGGGAAAATAAATCTTGTTTTCTTTTCTTTTTTTCATTACAGAAACCAATCTCAAATATAGACTGTTTCAAATGTTTATGAACCAGTCTCAGGAAAGTGCTTGGATTAAACTATAACAGCTAAAACTAAATATACTGTGTAATATTATATATAATGAGGTTCCAGCATTAGTGGTTTTGTTCTTCAATCCCGGCTAAGCCCACTGTTTGCAGTAGCTCCCAGCTGACGATGTCATATATTCTTACATCTGCTCAGTTTCCCTCAGTTTACCCTTGTCAGGCACTAGAAAGAAGAAGCTGCATATTCTCCCACACTAAAGAGGTGACTGACAGCCTGCTTATTTCCTACTCGTCTTCCGAATGCCACAACAACAAGAAGAAAAAAAAAAAAGTTTGGATGGAAACTCCACCTGCTGAATTCACGAACTGTTTCTAAAGTCGTGATTTTTAAAATGAGACTTTTGTCTCGTTTAATAAGCAACCGTAAGAGTAACGTAAACTAAACTAACACTGAACTAAATAATTCATTTAAAAGTGATTGTCTGGGTTTAGCATCCACATCGATATTACTTATATAGATATGAAAAGAGATATTCAACATTTTACCCCTTGCACTTGATGGAAGTAGAAGTGGGCATTTTAACAAAAATCACATATTATAATCACGATTGTTATTTCATCATACAATACATCATACAGGTGCTGAGAATTTCCCAACAACGCAGCAGCGTTAAATTAAACTAGAAAGATCAAATAAAGGATCAATAAAAGAAAGGTTTTGTCTGTACATTGGTCAGAACTTACTCTTTTCAATGACGTCTCTACATTTCATACATTGGAAGATCCAAAATCCAAAATGTCCAGCCAGACTTTGTCCACAGTACACAAGCACAGACACTTACACACTGCAGGCAATTTGGAAATGCCAATTAGCTTACTTTAAGGGAACCAGAGTACCTGACGAAAACCCACCAAGCATGGATTCGAACCCTCAAGGATTCGAACCCTTGACCCCAGAGCTGTGATGCCACAGTGTTGACCACTGTCAGAATAAAATTTCGGAATTTTTATTTACAAGTCAAAAGTTTTTACCGAAACAATGTACGTTTCAGTAAAGTGTATCACAGCAGTTAGCCGAAGCTACTGTGCAAAACTTTAAGAATTAAGTATGATATTATCATACTGCTCAGCTGAATGAGAGAGACTTTTTTTTTATTTTTTTTTTTAGGAAATTATAAGAAAAGAAAGCAAGCTAGAAATCAGCATAGTGTTCTTTTTTTTTTTTTTTTCTGCCAAAGAGGTTTTTCAGTCCTGCCCGCGTGTCTTTCGCTCACAAATCTCAGGTGAGATGTTTGAATTTGCAGTTCACTTAGATCACTGGTTCTCATCTCCAGTCCTGGAGGGCCTCCGTTGCCCTGCACATTTAAGTGTTTTCTCTGCTCCTTCACACCTACTTCAATTAAGAAAAAGCTTTTAATTAGCTGATGAGTTAAATCAGGTGTGCTGGGATCTGAGAAAACAGGAAAATGTGCAGGGTAGCGGGTCCTCCACGACCGGAGATGAGAACCACTAACTTGGAAAAAAAAATTACCACTATATCCTGTGTCCTTTCTCGGGTGTTTTTGCCAATTAATTCTGACTTCAGCAACATATAGTGTCTTGTTACAGACAAGACACTATAGTTTTAACAAGGTCAAAAACGCAGGCTGGTACGTACTGCAAACTGTAATCAATAGAGGAAACTCAAACCGTCTGATATCCCTTAATGCTTCTGTGCATATACACATATTTTCAATTATTGTGCATTATCAAAGCTCATTAATAAATACGCAGATTACCATATATAATATGAAAATGAACTCATTATGTAGGACCTGCGAGCTAGCCGGACCTTTGTTTCACACTCTACTGAATTCTGCTGATATGTTCTAAGTTTGGTGCAAGTGCTATTAAATAAAGCTGTTCCTTTTAATAAGAAGCATGCAGCGGAGCATTGTGACACTCAGCTCTACTCTCCTTTGCTCGACGAAACTGGTTGATTAATTTTTAATCACAGCCTTCCATCTGTGTAGGAGAGACGCTCTGGTTCTCATGGGAGAGCTTTTGGGAAACAGGTCTCCTGTGCGTGGATGTTCTCCTCAATGTTTTACACCAGAGAGGAGGAGAGGGAAGAGATGAAGTCTCGGTTATATAAACACACACACACACACACACACACACACACACACACACAGCTACTAGAACACGCTATCACTCACGCGTCAACTTTGCACACACCTCCTCTAGCAACGACACATCTAAACACACATCTAGCTCTCACCTCCTTTGATATTGGGTTTCTGAACACCTGATGACTGAGTGACAGCTCTTTCCAAAATAAACCTTTTTTTTTTTTTTTTTTTTGGTGTGTGTGTCATAACTCACTTGTGCATCCACATTCACACACATACACACTCACTAGCTCACACATGCTCCACATCTAAGCCACTTCTAGCTTCTTATTTTCACCCTCACCAAACCCCCTCCACCCCACCCCCCAACACACACACACACACACACACACACACACACACACACACACACACACACACACACACACACAGCCCATTTTTTTTAAGCATTTAAAATGTTCAACTCATGCATTGCAAATTGTTCGCTCGACTGTATGCAAATCATGAGGTGGATGTTGTAATTCCGTCAGCTATCTGTCTTATTTCTCCAGACTAAACAAAAACAAAAGGTGTCTCTGCTCCACTGGCTTTCTGGTGTGTGTGAGCCTGACATAACTGCACCGGCTAGGCTGTCACTGTTTGACCCGTTCAGAGCTCAGGATAAATCCGTTCATGGGAAACCAGGAAGCTGGACTCGAATGCTATGAATTTAAACAAAGGAAAATAAAACGCTCCAAGCTCGACGCACACACAGTACTGTATACTGAAATCTCTCTCTCTGTGTGCAGAGACAGAAATCAGGGATCAAAATAAAAAAGCTAGATGGAATAGCTATCTAGACAGAGTGAAAGTCGCAATCCCATTTGGTTCTAAAGATACAAAGATGTCTGAAACTGCTGAAGTTGGGTTGTGAAAGTAAGCTGAGTATCAGCAAAAAAGTTTAACTCTGGCAGAGACAAAAATGTCATTTTTTACTTTTTTTTTTTTTCTTTTTGAAGAATTGGAAATGGAGTAAAATAGGTCCAGGTATGAAGCACACTGTGATGTTCTGGTGTTTCCTGTATGTACGGGTCTAGTGTTCCAACCAAGGTATACTCCTAGGTGTGGATAGGCTTCAGACCCAAGGTTTCTGATTTGGTTGTTACACAGCGTGTAGCGTTTCTCTTTGTTAAAGCCTTGCACATTTCAACATAGTTGCTTTTCAATGATGCGTCGTTATAATCTTGCATTATACAGCATGTTTCCTATGAACATTCCAGTTACGGATTTCTACAGATACGAACGGACCGCGGTTCGACTTCGGGTTCAATCACGATAGTAGCTCACATGTACTGTACAAAAAAAAAAAAAAAAACACTGCAGTGCACCAGATACCAATATTTGCAATTATATACAATATTTTCAGTGTGTAAGTGAATGTATAAAATGTCTCAAGTCCGGTATACTGTATGTGTGTGCATGTGGAGTGCGGGAGAATGAATCAATGAATCAATCGATGAATCAGTCCGGAAGCACGATGATAGAGCTGTAAAGCTGTCCTGATGGTGAATAATCCTAATTTCGGAAAATCCTCAACAACTCAGTCTAATACAGTGGAAAACAGCTATGAGAAAAAATGAAAGGTGTCCGAGATTCCCTTCTCGATTTAAAGGCGCAGAGACAACATTTCACTCTGAGATTCATTCCCTTAGGTGCAATTCTGGTTTATGTCCACATGATGGCAGTGTGGGGAAAGGGGACAGGTCAAGTTAAGTGGATTGGTATATTTTACATACTGTATATAAATATATCCGTGTCACATCATATACAGTGAGACTCACTTTGTTGGACTTAAGAACAAATCAAACTTACAGTACTAATGTGTTCCCAGGACAGAAAGCGTTCATAAGTGACGGACTACCTGTATTTACTTTTAGCAATGTTTATTATGTTTATTGTAATGGCTCCAGTCTCCAATGTTTAGGGTCCTAATCTTGCCTCTTGTCCATATATACATAAGAGTTGGCATGTTCTCCATGTATCCTCTGGGTACTCTGGTTTCCTCCCACAGTCCAAAGACATGTGGTGTAGGCTGATGATTGAGTGTGTGTTTGCTTGTGCCGTGCAATGTGCTGGCAACCTATTCAGGCTGAGGTTAGGCACCAGGCCAAAGGCGAATTACACAGAATAAGCAGTATGGAAAATAGACAGATGGATGGATGGATATTTATTCTTGTTGTCTTTACGTCCTGTAAAGGGACTTGACTTGCATAAAACTCCGGAACTTTTCTAAAGAGTTTGAGGAGTGTCAAAAACAAAACTTTATGGTTACAGCAGATGGTAATATTTAAGTGGTGATTTTTCAAGTCCTTTATGTCTGTACACTTTTGTACTGTAGATATTTAGTTTGGATGCATCTTGTAGACAATTTGTATAAAGTCAGACATAAAACTTTAAACCTATAAAGTAACCAGAAGAAAAAATAACAAAGGAACGTAAAAACAAATGAAGTTTACTTACATTACTCATCCCCTCCACCAACCACAACCACTTTAACATGTTATGTCAATCAAAATCAGCCTTATGTAGGATGTTTTGTGTGTGTGTGTGTGTGTGTGTGTGTGTGTGTGTGTGTGTGTGTGTGTGTGTGTGTGTGTGTGTGTGTGTGTGTGTGTGTTTCAAACCATTCTGCATTGGAACTCTAGAGAATGTTGTGTGTCAAAACCTGTTTTTGAAATACTAAAACCAGCCCATCTGGTATTAACAACCACGCCACAGTTAAAGTCAAAGCAATCACTATTTTTCCTCATTCCAATGTTTAATGTGACCATTAACTGAAGCTCTTCATCAGGCAGCTTCTTGTTCCCTCTGAAAAGCTTCACTAGGAATAAATTACTGTTCATTTCTGCCTTCAGTGCCAGGTTTTTTATGTCCACTTCACGAAGAAATTTGAACATCCAGGAGGAAGCAGAGAAAAAATAAATTGCTCCAATTATACCTTTAAATACTAAAATGGAGAGCAAACTGTTAGACTTTAAACAGAGCTCATATCTCACAGTAACAATGTGGACCCGTCAAACTAAAAATAAGTGCATAATCTTCTCTCTAAGGCTGGATAGTTAATCATAGTGTGAACTGAGTTTAGTAGGTAGTGTAGGCTTACACTTAATTTACACCTCATTTTATCAGCGAAAAATATTGTAGAAATTGACACATTAAAAAAAAAAAATTTGCGATTTGCAAGCACCATTGAGCCTTTGGCAGTTCCACTTTAAAAAGTCTGTGATGGTGCCAATGGCATGAAAGTTCACATCTGACACAGTGTTTAAACATTTTTTTTTTTAGTTATAAAGAGTTACTTTTAAATTGCATTTTGTTGAAAATCATGTTTGCAAATCTGCACATGGTTGAAGATTTAGCAGTTTAAAAAAATTTAACTTTTTATTAAATATTAAATCAGTACGCTGCTGATGTTTTGTACAACATGATACATGATATAAAAAAAAAACATTCCAACTGTTTTTTTTTCAAAAGATGCAAAAAGTGTACAAAACAATATAAAATATTTTGTGTTTTTTTTTAGGAGTTAAATCCACAAATGATGAATTTCTATGTAAAAAAATTTTTTTTAAAAGTACTTCTGTATTATTTAGCAAAATGCTTTAAATCCACCTCCCACCGTTTTGTCACAAAGGATACAGCAGCGCATATTTTCTGTTTGGTGGCCATACAAGTATGTCATTTAGTATCAACAGCACTGTATTTTGGTTGACTTTATATACAGTATACTAGTGATTTTTGTAGTGAGTCACTAGAAGCCTTGTGGGACGAGGAGAACAGTGTTGTGTTTTGTGAAGATCATGAGAAAACATAACAAAACAATATAAAAAGTTCGGTTTACAATGCATCACCAGCCTCCTCCTTTACCAGTTTTAGTTTCTCTTTGTCAGCTTTATTATAGTTTATGACTGCTGGCATAACTGCAATGTCAGTAACAGACGGTAAACACTCTATATCTTTGCTTCATTATTCTCCACAATTCCTTCAAATGCATTTACCTCATTTATGGCAGGTGGTGTTTTGTAGTTTCGCTCCACTGATCATGTACCAGAATGAAGCGATGCAATTTACATTGGTGTATGCGCTGCATTTTGCTTTATAATAAAATCATTTACTGTCACATTTTGGGTGGAAAAATAGAAAAGTTTTGTTTTATAAATAAATAAATAAAAAAAGAAAGAAAGAAAGACAGAAAAGTTTTGTTTTTTAAACATTGCGTTTCTAAGGAACACTGTATACTTTGCCAAATTGAGTGAACTCAGAATTTGTCGTTTATTGTTTTGCATTTAAATCAATCATATTCACTGTTTGATGATAGAGGATAATTTTTTAAAGCATCAGGTCCACAACAATCAAAGCAAGACCAAATCTGGATGAAATCATGTCATGACCTAGTTTTTGAGCCTAAGGTCCAAACATAAGCATTACTAAGAGTCGAGACTGAGGCCAAAATCCCACAAAAATCCTTTTAGAGGGAAAGCCAGCATATTAAGCTAGTTGGCTTTGCTTGGCTCAAAAAGTAGGTATTCAAGACATCATCGCAAACAATGTTCAGCTGCAATGATGCATGTCACGCTTTGCACATTAATCTTGTTAAACATAATCTTGAAATGAAATGAAAGCTCTAAAAGTAATGTTCATTTTCCCATTTCTTTTCACATGCACATCGTTTGACACAACATAGCTATTCGTCTTCTAGATAACCACACAACCATTGGTATGATGGCGGCTTGAATGCAGTGTGACTCCAAGTTCTGCCTACATTCCCACTATACAAAACTTCTGAGCACAGGATAAAGCGGTAGAGATGGTGAGTGAGTGAGTGAGTTTCTACACCAATCAGAAGTTTTCACAGACCATGATGGGGGGAAAAAAAATGTGCAATGTAATTTACATTGTGAAATTAATTCTTTTTTAATCGCTTCGGCCTACATATCAGATTTTTCTGAGGGTTGAGAAAGAATTAAACGAACCAAAACCAAGAACGTTTGTAATGTTTATTGCATTTTGCACATGTTCTTATTAAGAGTGATTTACAAAATGAAAGGTATGTTTTACATTCATCTCCTTTCTCTAGCTAAACAGCTGAGAGTAAAGAGACTTGCTTAAGAGTCCTACAGTAACAGCTTGGTGCTTCTGTGATTTAAACTCATGACCTGCCACTGCACTTCATGTCAGTTCAATGTGCTTTAATATCTGACAACACTAAAAAGACAAAAAATTATATTTGTGTCTTATATCAATCATCCATAATGTGCTGAAATTATTAACCAGTATTATTGTTGTTCAGGACATTTTATCAGAATTAAAGCTCATGTTTTTTAAGCGCTTCCAGTCCCAGTGTGCATGTGTGTATTGCCCTAGGCAGGATGCCTGTAGGGTGCAAATCAGCCAACACACTCATTGTTAAACAATACACCCGGCAAAAAAAGAGAAAGAGAGCGCAGGACAATCTGTGGAAAGGGAAAACGAGAAGATGAAAGCGCAAACGTTCCCCGAGGCAATCTTGCGGCCATTACTTCTCACTGTCCTGTGCTGCGTGTAATGGCTGCGCATTTATGATGCAGCGTGTCTTGTGTTTGATTCCCTCTACAGGTGTGCGCTGTAATCCAGCTGTCAAAGGTCGTAGTATGTTAAGAAAATTAAAGGTTCTTATTTATTTATTTATTTAACAATTTCAGTCATTTTAGGAAGGGGGTAAATGTGAACACGATCGACGGCGAAAATTCTGTGAGCATGGACATATCAGTCGCCGTGGCAAGACTAGAACAATTAACAATTAAACTTGCTTTAGAACTATAGATTTGTCCTAATGCAATAGATGGGGATATTTTTAAAATATATATTCAACCAAATGAAAAGTATTGGAGATTTATTAGATGATAAATTATGTAACAGGATTTTTTTGGGGGAAAAAAATGAGCATCTGGTGGAATAGCATTTACATAAGTCTGACACTGTGCACAATGGGATTTTTAATGGTTTAGATATGATTGTAGTTTTATTATGACTTATTTTTAATGTCTCAAATTGAGAAGTCTACAACTGACAACAGAAAAAATACCAATATGGAAATAATTTGACATATCCTAATATTTTCTCAGCTGGAAATATTTACTGCTTTTTTTCACCCTTGTGTGAAATAGAAATGTCTGTATATTAGATCCTGAAAATATTCCCATGATGTATAGTAACACATTGTGGCAAAAATATCTCACGCTCTGACTTGTACAATTGGATGTGAAATATTAAGGAGTTCATTCAGCTGGCTGCTGCATTTTCTGAAAGTAAACAATAGTAAAGTGCCATAACACGGAACTTCAAAAAATGAGCTTACACACACAGGGGGCTGATGGAGAAGAGGCGCGAGTAAAATAGCTGGAGGGGAAAAAGAGGGAAGCGCGAGGAAAAAGAGCAGTAAACGCGCCTGTCAGCAGAATGAGTCCCATACAGAAAAACTCAATTGGATTTTGGAAGCGCGGCGCAGACACAGGAGGGAACGAGGGAGCAAAACCAAATAAGCATGAGAGCACAGGGAGAGCACGTTCTGGCATGAGGGATCACTGACAGTTTTGTGGTGAGATCGGGTCCCGAGCCATACCACTGTGCCCCAATCTGCCGCATCCCGAGATCCAGGACCCAAACCGACACAGCGCTGCCGATTTGGAGTGCGACGCTTATGTAAGAAACTAATATAGTGTTACCAGTGAAATATATCACACAGCCAGCAGCAGAGGCAGAACGTGGGCCATCACGGCCTCCTGTGGCTCCGCAGCTCATTTCAATGCTATTAAGATGCTGAGTGTCTTAACCGAAGCTCTCTGTAGCATAATGAATCAGCAGGCAAGAAGAGGAACACCCCAGAGGGGACGCCATCTTTTTAACCCGCTTTTTAAAATGCACGCTTTCGTTCAGGGAGGCCTCGTGAAGCATGGCGAAAGCTCAGTGAAGTCAGCAGGACTACAAAGTGGAAGGGGAGAAGTACGGGATGAAGGCATTAAATTAAGATAGAAAGACAACAAGACTAAGACCGTACAGGATAAAGGGTTGAAATGATACTGGAGTCAGCACTAAGGCAATGAAGCAGCTTCATTATGACCAAGACACCAAAAACATTTTCTCAAGATCCAATATTCAATTCAATTCGATTTTTTTTCTATAGCGCTTTTAACAATGGTCATTGTCTCAAAGCAGCTTCACAGAAATGAAAAGAAAATTTATGGAAGTATTATATGTGTAAGAAAAATGTGTCTAGATAATGAGATTGTCCCTGATGAGCAAGCCAAGGGTGACGGCGACAGTGGCAAGGAAAAACTCCCTGAGATGGCAATAGGAAGAAACCTTGAGAGGAACCAGACTCAACAGGGAACCCATCCTCATTTGGGTGATAACAGATAACAGAAATTGTATAACATCATGTGTGTTATGCAGCTGAAAGTTCGATATAACAAAAGTTCTTTAAATTAAAATGTAGTCCAGTTCAACACAGCGATGAGTCAGCAGGTGCAGAGGGCAAAATGAGATCTGTGCTGTTGGTAAAACTAATTTGAGACAAGAGACAAAACATGATTTAAGAGTGGCACCATGTTGGAGCATGAAGAATCGCTGCCTTAAAGCTCCAGACTCCCTGGTTCAAACCTTAGCTTGGGGTAACACATGCTGGAAACACAAAAATATGCCACTAGGTGATTTGTTTATTTTAAAATTTACGCACACTTGTGTCATGAATGAAGGACTGGCATCCCATTTATAGTGAAAGATCTTGATTCTCAGTCAGGATTTCCAAGAAAAGCTCCAAACAGGCACCACAACCCTGACCAAGATATAACGGTTACTGAAAAACCACACACAAATAATTGCACCTTCTACTATTTTCCACAGACTGCTCCCACCTTCACAGTCGTCAACCGTTCTCCAAAGCCCACACCTCACACAATGCAATCAAGCTCCACTCCATGTGTCCTTAGCACACTGCTTTGAAAGGAAATGAAAGGTAAAGAGGAGGCAGATGAAACACTAAGATGAAAGAAATAGACAAGTGAAATTGGAAAAGACTTTTGAAGCTCTTGGTAGTGAAAGTCATTCTGCCTACCTTGAGATGCTTGAGTTTCACTGCGCACAGACAGTCTTACTTTTTGTGTCATCAGAGTTTCTGTGATTTTTTTTTTTTTTTTTTTGTGAAGTCTTGCACTAGGAGCATTCAGAAATGTATAAACTAAAATTGAGCTTGAAGACGATTTCGCCACGAATTCCTACTCCTGAAGGCTGTTGGTTTCGTCCCCCCGGTAAGTTGAGATTGACACTGATTATTATAGTATTACAAACTCAGGCATGTATTATTAGGTTATAGTGAGCATCTGCAATACATGCCTCTGTGAATTAATAGTTACAATGGAAATGATAACGGATTAGATCAGGAACATTAATATAAACCTGTGATTTGCCTCGCGGCTGAAACTACTTCCAGAGCTGCTGTTAGACAAATTTAATTAATACCTTCTGCCAAATCAGAATAGAGATTCTAAACGTGTTGCGGTATAATGAACAATAAGATTTCCAGCGCAAAATACAGAGAAAGGTCAATGTCGCCGCCAAAACAGCTCAGCTTCCTCAACGAGGCTTTTCTCTTCAGCATTTCAGAAGATTTCTTTAACTTTCTTAAGATGATACACTACAGCTCTGTTGTCTCGGTCAAACCTCCCGATTTGGTGTTCTGACCTCTCAAACCATCACTGGATTTATCACACAAGCAAAGGGTGTTGATGTGAGATTGTGGATTTAAGGTGCTCTAGTTTTGATCAATCGGGAACCTAGCAACAGATAAACACCATTAAATACTAATTTCCAAAAATTGTTCAAAAGATAAAGGTTTAACATAATGCCCTATCTTTTTTTTTTTTTTTTACAAGCCTATACAACTGAGAGTATTTTCATCTTGTACTCTAAAGTCAGGACTTTAGAGTACAAGATGGGGGTGGAGTGCCAGTGCCAGTGTCCAGCACCGTCTGGGATTGTTCTGCTCAAACCCAGATGATTCAGCTTTCAGTTTATTCCCTGGTTTGATGAGTGTGTTTAAGTATCGGTGAGCCGAGATTTGACTTGCAGAACTGGATTAGAACACCCCTTGTCTAAGTACTGTATAATGTTGTGCGTCCTTTTTAGTCAAGTTCAAAAAGTTTTAAAAAGAACACCATTAAGAAGTTGAAAACCCAAAACAGAAAAAGTAAAATTATAATCTTAGGGAGGAAAAATACGCTACGTCTCAAAATAAATAAAAAATACTAAAAATAATAATGTGTGTGTGGAGTTTGCATGCTCTTCATGTGCTTGATGGGTTTCTTTCAAGTAATCGGGTTTCCTACCGCAGTTCAAAGACATGCAGGGTAAGCTAATTGCCATTTCCAAATTGCCCGTAATGTGTAAGTGAATGTGTGCATGTGTGCCCTGTAACGGATTGGCACAGCATCCAGGGTGTACCCACCTTGTGCCCCAAGTGACCTGGGGTGTGTGTATAGGAAAGGAGTAATTGAGAGTGAGTAATAATAAAAAGATTCAGCCTGTTACTCTGACAGATCTCTCAAAGGTGAAAGAAGCCTACAACAGGTTCCTTTAAGGCAGGGTCTTTTTATATTTTAAATAAACTTTTTATGCATTAATTTAGGGCTCCCAGAACCAGCAGGGTCTCTGCAAAATAAAATCAATAAATAAATAAAAATAAATACTATCATTAGTATTTGATTTTTTTTTTATGTAAAAATCATAGAACTGATGTAAACTAACATAACTAATGACGAGAGATCATAAAGAAGCTGCAATCATAAAGCATTCCTGTAATCTGGTGCAGAAAAAAAAAAAAAAAAAAAAGTATGTAGGATGAGAAACGAATCCAAAACACAGGTAACAAATGAATGCTAATTAATCATTTTCGCCATTTGGATAGCTAGGAGAAGGCCTAGAATGTGGTGTCTGCAATACAGTTTTGTCCCACCCTCTGCCCGGCTTCATTTAGTCTGATAGGAAGATTCTCAACCCCAGGAGTGTGAGAATCGTCTCATACTCGGCTTCCGTCAAAAATGCATTAGGCATATCTTTGGCTTCTGGGCTGCTTCACCCGGCACACCTGGTGGAATCATAATGATTTCCTAGAGTGGCAGCGATCACCTCCAGCAACCTGGCCACAGCGGGAATGTGATATAGCTGCCCCCGGTGAACATAGGGGGTTAAGCTAACACATGGTATGTTGCTAGCAACGTTCTTAGTAGCTACGAAAATAGTGTCTTGTTTTCTTCAAGGATAATGGTGTTGGGAACATCAATCCCTTTTAGTTTTTTTCAAAGCTACAGCCACTCAGTAATCAGAACCAATTAAGAAATGATTTTCCTTTCCTCGTGCTAAGCATCCTCATGGTCTACTGGTTATGTTTCATATAATGTAAGGAAATATTTTGGGGGTGTTGTCAACAGTGAAACCAACTGAAATTAATGGGAATAATTTTTTGAGCTATGTTAAACTTTAACTTCCTTGTGTATATACAGTAGTTCTTGTTCATAGATGTTCTTACTTCATTTTTTGTTAACCTTTTAATAATCTATACTTAATAACTCAAGTGTGTAAATTATCAATGTGTGCGTGGGTTGTTGAATAGAGCCTTTTGATGTAACTTTGACGGGCGTTAGAGTTGGCGAACCTCCAAATAATCGCCAAGGAATACTTTCTGCAGTCTGAACAGTACATTCAATACTGTATATTTCAGTTCAGAAGAAAGAATTTTCTTTTATACGCTATATGCCTCAGAGTTTGTGAACACCTGACTATACACACATACATGCTTTCTGAACATCCCATTCCAGATTCAGTCCCATCTCTGCTATTATAATAACCTCCGATCTTCTGGGAAGGCTTATCATTAAATTTTTCGAGCGTGGCTGTGGGGATTTATGCTCATTCAGCTTCAAGAGCATTAATGGGGTCTGGCATCAATGTTGGTCAAGAAAGCCTGTGGTGCAGTCAGGGCTCTGTGCCAGACACTCTAGCTCTTCCACTCAAAGCTTTGTAAACTGTACGCTTTGTGCACAGGGGCATTGTCATTTCTGGGCAGTTTCGGGTCTGTTAGTTCCAGTGAGGGGTAATTGTAATGCCTCAGCATACAAAGACATTGTATACAGTTGTGTGCTTCCAATTCTGTGGTAACCATTTAAGGGATGAATAATATTTAGGTGTCACGGTGAAGTCCTATTGATTTTGGCCTTTTTTATTATCAGTACCTGAAAAAAGGCAAACTGCATTGTAATGCTTGGAGTTTACCATATGTATAGTTTCATGAAAGCATGTGTGTGTGTGGAGAATGGGGGGGGGGGGGGGGGGGACAGGTTTAGGTACTCTATAAAAGCAAGAAAAATAA
>JAAGKR010002377.1:28786-95879 GCA_011419295.1 Clarias macrocephalus
CCCCCCCCCCCCCCCCCCCCACAGGTGTAGGTACTCTATATAAGCAAGAAAAATAAGTATTGAGCTCTTGAGTATTTGGCAGTGGAAGTAAGAATTTTATACTAAAATACAGCCATCTTGAAATTCCTGAAAAGGTAAAGTCTTCTCTGGTACTTTAGTCTGATAGGAAGATTTTAAGTGGACATGCTGATGTAGATATATGCTGATATGAAAATATTCACAACAATTAGACAAAGCATTTAAAGCATTGTCTAACATTGTATAGGTCTCCACTGTGCCACCATAACAGCCCTGACACATCACCACATAGGATCACAAAACCTCCGGCATTAAGATCCCAGCAGCAGATCCTTTATATCCTATAAGCTACAAGGTGGGGCCCTCTTGGATCGGCCCTCTTGTTTGTCCCGAACATACCAGAGATTTCGATCAGAGTGAGCACTGGACAATTTAGCGGTCAAGTCAACACCTTGAACTCTTTGACACATTCCTTAAACCATGCCTAAACAATGTTTGCAGAGTGGTTGCGTGCAATATCCTACTAAAGGAGGACCTTGAAAGGGTGTACTTGGTCTGCGACAATGGTTTAGGTACTGTGTCAAAGTAAAATCCACATGAATGCTTGGACTTACGGTTTGCAAGCAGAACAAACTGCCTCCACCGGCTCACAATCTTCTCATAATGCCTCTTATAGTGCCACCTCTGTCTCAGACCAGGCGACCATCATCAGTCTAGGCCACCTTCTTCCATTGCTCCAAGGTCCAGTTCTGACGCCATTGTAGAAGTTTGCGTGGTGCACATGCGTCAGCACGAGCACTCTGCAGCTACACAGCCCCTTACACAGTAAGCTACGATGTACTGTGTGTTCTGATATGTTTCTATCAGAGCCAGCATGAACCTTTTCAGCAATTTTGTACAGTCGCTCTCCTGTGGGAACAGACCAGACAGGCTAGCCTTTACTCCCCATGCTCATCAATGAACCTTGAGCGCCCAGACCCTGTCACCGGTAGTTTTCCTTGGGGCATTTCATTAAGACGACCGCACACTGAGAACAAACCATAAGCAATACTTTTTTAATTTTATTTTAGAAATGTTCTAACCCAGTCGTCTAGCCACTTGAAGCTGTCATTTCTCAACACATCAACTTGCGAAACGTGTTGCCTAATATATCCCACTCCTTGACAGGTGCCATTGTAACAAGATAATGTTATTCACTACACCTGTCACTAGATTTAATGATCTGGTTGATCAGTGTGTATCACTTTTTAATGTAATATATAATTGCCTCGTTGTCAATGAGCTGCTAGTGTGATTTGAATATTCATCCTAAGTACTGGCAAGTTTCCGCAATGTTATAAAAGCTTATAAAAGTTTTGTTTTGCCAGAGCTGGCATGCATGCATCCCTCTCTCTTTCTCCTTCTTTGTCATTGCTAAAGGCTCTATGGCATTTTCTCTCTCTCCCTCCTTTTTTTCTCTCTCCCTTTCTCACTCAACCTGATGCCTGTGTCCTTTTTTTTGCATTTCTTCCCTCCAGCTCATCTCTCTGGACCCATAGGTTAATTGTGCTCAGGTTCCTCATGTCTTATTGATTAGTAAATAGTTGAGAGTTTCAAGCTAATCTTCATCGACAGCAGCAGTATCCTGCAGCTCCATTATCAGACAGAACTGCAGGGTTCTTCAATCCACGGGAAAGGGCATCTCCCTCGACATCCAAACAAACACACCGACATGGGTTCTAGGCCTAGACTTTAGGTCAGTGCTATAGGCCAGGCTTCTTTATGGCGCAGGAGCCAAAATAATCAGCTGTGGGAAATGTCATTCCTCTTCTCATAAAGATTACAAATCTAAATGAGATCACATTCAGTGAGTGACAGCCCTGTCATTCCACATTTGTGGACATGAGCACACACATGGTGAATAAAACTTGAGGTCTTGCCCTAAAAAGAAAAATAAATAAGATTCCAGCTTTGTCTTTAAAACATTGCTGTCAGCAGAAGCTGTTTGAAAATTAAATATGAGGATCCATTATAAGAATATAATCAACAAAAGAATGATGTGATGTGGGCTGTCAAGAAGTGGAGTAACTCGTATCACCCCCCCAAAGGTGTTTATTTTTCAGTAACAGTACAACCCAAAGTTTATATAGCCATTGACTACAATTCAATAACATATTAGCAAATAACATTTTGTATCGTTTTACCATAAAACAAATTATTCCCTGTTATTACTTGTTTTACTGCAGTGATAAACTGTCAAGGAATTCCAGCTTGTCATAGTAAGAAGAGGACAAAAATATGTTTTTGTTGTTCTGATGGTGAAAAACTTACTGGCACTGGCGACTCCTTCCATTATTATTAAACTGAAAACTTTTTACACAAAATTTCACCATACCGACAATTATACATTTTCCTTCATTAAATACAAATACCTTTTAAAACACTGTTCATTACGTAGGCCGTTCACATCGCAAATGGAGACATATTCATATAGCAAGTGCTGTAACTTGTAATAACTTTGGCATTAACAAAATAATTTACAGTAGGCAATGCTGTCAGCTGGAATAGAAGGTTAATCAATATCTTCTGACCAAGCGGTATTGTGAAATCAATAGCGTTGTTTTATAAGAGTCAATGTGAATCGCTTTGACAAACGTTCTCCATCTTCTGATGCTGATAAAGTAAAAGGAATCTTGCGGTAAATAAATAAAAAAGCCATTTATCTTGTTTAGGCTGGAAGTGCCCGAAAAGAAGCGATCCATCATATGCACACAGAAAGACATCCCCATTTATACAGATACCCTATGTAAATATCAGTCAGATTAATAGACCATTTACATGTCCTTTTCTATAAGAAAGAGTCACACACTACTACAGTTTTCCTGGAACTGCCTGACACATCGGGTATTATATTTGTGTACTTGTCAGTGGACACTATTTTTGCTGGAAATCTACTGTATATGATCTCCACCCCCTGAATCCATCATCAACTCTGTCAGAATACAGTGTAAAAGAATACTTTCCTCCAAATATTTTGCTGAAAATTTTTATAACAGGGGTGATCATGAAAAAAAATCCAAATAAAATCACAATTAAAACAGTTAAGTGTGACATGCTTATGCACCTTGGGTGCTTCCGGGGCTAGACAGGAGTAGGGGTGGTGGCGTGTCTGAATCTGTCTGAATTCATCAAATGAGAGACAATCTTCAGTCAAGCTTGCTATATTAAAAAGGTTAATCAGTGCAGGAAATGGAGTTGCTTTATGACAGGTTCACTAAAAATAACTGACTAGTCATAAAAGAAATGACATGGTCTTTTCTTCTGTGATATAAACCCTCAGTACATCAACTTGACATTGTTATGCTCATCTGATTGGACAAAAGGCATTCCATGAGTTGTGATATAGAACATAACAGCACTGGAATGTTTAAATACATGCATCACTCTACATGTGTCACGATACGTCTAACAATTGTTAATTATACCACCCGGTCAGTCGGCAGCTTGAGTGAAAGTTGGAATTAGGGGATCACAGAAACACTTTCAGCAAGAAAACACATCTGATAACTTTATGCCGTCTTAAAAATAAAAAAAGACAACAACTCATTTGTAACTGAAATATAAAAAGAAACTTACAAGACTTACAAGGCTGAGCACAACCTCTATGGTTTATTCTATTCATCTTTGGGCTAGATAGTATGGGTAAGAATCTTAAACTACCTGTTAAAATACCGTTACACCTACTGTCGTTTGCGGTTAGTTAGTTCCGCCAGTTACAGAATAAATGGTTAAGAAAATAAACAAATCATAATCTGTTGATAGTAAATGCTGATTGTTGTATAAAACTTATATCATACTGGAGGTCATGCTGTTGTGCTGAATTTCAGTGCATACCCTCATGCCTAAGAACACATCACAGTTGTGATATTCAGCACAACAGCAGTCCCTCTATGTGATGTTGCTGTTAGTCTTTCAGGTGTCTCCATTGAAGGGTTGCACAGTGGACCAACTGATCTGCACAACAAATTGCCAATGGTTTCAGGCCAGATGCCCTTCCTAACACACCCCTCCCATTTTATCCGGGCTTGGGACTGGTAATGCAGTCAGTGGCTGGGGTTTGGGCATCGGCTGGGAATCAACCCTGAGCCTTCCGCATGGCCTACCACTGAGCCACCAATGCCCTAGTCTGTCTTATATCATACTGTATAATTATCTCCATAACAGCTTGAAGCCAATAAGGTGTGATTAAACAAACTAACAGAGGTGTTCTTTTGACATCTGGGGGGTTCAATAAGTTTGAATCATAATAATAACTTTTTAGGGCAATTACTATGCAAAACAATGTAATTTGACATGTATGCATTAATCTGTATAAAATATGGGTTATATTAGCCAAATCCATCCCTCCTTTGCTAGGCCTCTAAGGCATTACAGTCTCTCTCTCTCCCTTGTAGACATTATTGCGCAAGTCAGCAGTTTTGAAAGGAATATGTTGTTAATTCCGGATCTCCTTCACATTAATGGCAGTTGTGGCAGAATGGTCTTGCAAGAGGAACTCTTCCTGATAACACTCCATCCTCTGTATTTTATTTCTCCCCATTACAGTCTCAGTCTGTTCCTGCTCAATCTCACCCAGTAACACGTCCTGTCTTCCTTAAAATCTACATCCCAACAACAGTTTCTCATATCTTGGCAGTGCTTCACAAATATCTCAGCGTCCATATGCCAGTGATCAAGAAAAGGCATCCTACCAATTAAATAATAAATTTCCTCATGGACAGGAGCATTCTGGTTTTGGGGAAAGTGGAGGACAATTTGAATGTGCCTTTGAAAAATGCTGCAGTATTATTTTTCCACCAAATGCTGGTTTGAACTTGGCTCATTTTACTGGGATATGAGCACAGTGGTTGAGAAAGTAATACTGATTTAGTGACCACCTCCGTCCCAAACCAGTGCTCAGACGTGAATGAAAGCATAGTTTTTAACCACTGTGAGCATGACAGGCCAGGAGGTGGTGAGCATCCGCCGGTGTGATGAACATCAATATGGTCCAATGTGGCCTACCTTCTAAAATAAAATAAAAATAATAATAAATAAACTCTAGCGTGGACTTGACCTACTGCTTAAGGTTATACTTTACTACGTGGACAATAAAAACAACATCTTACACAAAATCTCTGTATGTCGGAGAGTACAGAAATTTATAAAATAAAGCAATATGATAAACACATCATGAAAATAAATAAATGAATGAATGAATGAATGAATGAATGAATGAATTAATGGCATGGTCAATAGCCCTGATAAACATATAAACCTGAAGATTCAAAAGACTCATTCAAAACTGCAAGAATGAAAGTAAAACAGTTGAAACTTGTTTTTTTCCACACTTGCCATTTTAGTGACGTAAAAGTCCGTTTTCGAGTGAACCAGAGACAGATAAAATACCACAACACCTCAACACCACTAAAAACATACATACAGAGATTACCCTCTACCTCGCCTACACTTTTACCTCAGGTTTGCAGAAATAAGTCATCTTTTCTTGAAACACTCTTACGAGGAATAAAGCTCCAGTTCCAGGGGCAAACTAGGATCTGATAATAAAATGAAGCTTGATATCCACTTTTTCAAACTAGAAATGTGATTCTAAGTTAAAACAGCACCATCCAATTTCATAAGCTACTGTAGAATTAGTTTAATGTTAACCAACTAAAGTATGTATGTTTGGAAGTTTGTGCTATTGATAATTATTGCTAGCTTATTTGAATTAGCAATAAATATGCTAAGTGATATACACTTTTTCTTTTAAAAGTAGAAAATCATTTGTATATGTTAACAGAGCAAAATACCACTTCATAAGCTAGCCTTGTTTGCCTAGTCAGCATTAGTTTAGCTAACTAAACTAAGTCCTTTTGGTAGCTCAAAGGGATGCTACAAATAAAAAAATAATAAATAAATAAATAAATAAATAAATAATCAGTTAGCTAGCTTGTTTGTTGTATACTTATATTGTATACTAGAATGTTATTTCTGTATGGTAAGATAAGCTAATTGTTTGGCTATCCTGCATTAGCCTACAGTAGCTAACTACACTACAGTATGTCTGCTTGGCAGTTAGCAGGGGTACTAAAAGGTAAAAAAAAAAATAATAATAATAATTATTCCTTGTCAACAATAAAACCAATAATAATGCTAGCTCATTTGAATTAGCACTAAATATTCTAATTAATATCCACTTTTTCTTTTAAAACATAATTTCTGTATGTTAAGACAGCAAAATAATAGTTCACAAACTAGCCTAGTTGAAATTAGCTAACTAGACTAAGTCTGTTTGGTAGTCAGCTAAAAATGTGTCTTATTAGCTATTTAGCAAAGAAAGATTAATCCTGATTACCATGACCAGTACATGACTGGTATTATACAGCTTTAACTATAATGAACATTTATTTTAAACCTTAAAGGCTTCACTAAAGTTTTGTACTTTTTTATTGAGTAATAATGTCTACAAACAGCCTTCCTGCCTTCTTTGTGAGATACATTATAAATAATGTTTGCCAACACTTCAGAAACAGTTTATTTCTAACAGCTGAATGTTTATCTGAATCTGGAGCAATTACCGACTTCAACATATTGTTAACTGCTCAGCAGGAAAGCAAAACATCCACTCCACAAGCGTTTGCATTTGTCTGCTAAAATGATCAGTGTATCTGTAAAAGCATTGTTTAAAAAAACGTACTGAAATACCATCACGATAAGAATCCCTTTTATGCAAGTAATAATAATAAAAAACAGATGGAAAGTTGAAATAATTCCTGAAAGCTGAATTTACCAAGCCAGTGTTCCCCTGTAATCTTGCCAAATCCCTCTTTGTACGCAGCCCAATCCCTGTAGAAGTTTACAGAGCCGTCTTCTCTGCGCTGGAACACCTGTAGGACAGAAATATGAAAAATCAAGATATAGAATTTCCGAATCGAAGATTTAAAGAATGACGCTGGCATTATGCAAAAAGCTATATATTTTTTTAATATGATAAACACTAAAGTAATAATCAGTATGTGGTAGGCAATAAGAGTGTGCTGTCGACAGAAACGTATAATATTCTGTAATCTCTTTATGGCAGATTTTAACATCCCAGTGAGACGCTGATTCTAATTGATTCATACAGTTACATAAGTGACATCTATTTATACAGTTTTATTTGTCTTGAGTAAAAATATTTGTGTGCAATAACAATCCAGGTCGCTTTTCTAACTGCACATGAGCATGAGTGCTGTAAGGAAACCAATGGACCAGATGTTATTGTAATCTAACAAGGCTTGCTTCTGTTCCAAAAAATTATTTTGGAAACTAATAGAGTGCCAGGCCGATGCCCTGCTCTCTGACCAAGTACAGGATGGATGGCTTCCAATTGTTGTGGCCTTGCACCTCCAGGGTCGATGGTTCAAGTCTTACTTTTGGATCTGCTCTTCCTGTGCTTGGTGGATTTTCTCTGGGCAATCTAATTTCCTTGCCCAGTCCAAAGACATTAGGCTAAATGCCGTTTCCAAAGCAAGAGCCATGAAGCACTCAAATAAACACTTTCAGGGTAAACTGGAACTCTGACTGCACCCCAGGCCGCTTCGCTCAGGTCAGTGCCTGGCCTTATGGTGCGTTCACACCGAACGCGGCGAGAGCGTCAAATTTCGCTCTTCGCCGCTGTTGGCCGCTCTGACGTAGATTTAATGCCTTTCTTGTATTTAAATCAAGCTTGTTGATCTTGTGGAGACTGACCAAAATGGGGAAGAAAACAAGAAATTGATTGATAGAAAGAACTGTATTGTAGAAATAAACAAATTATAAGCCATTTGTATGATGTGGCTTCTGTTCATTGTGAAATGCTAGTCTAATTTAATATATATATATATTTTATTATTATAAAATAAGAATCACTTACTCGACTTTGTCTTTAATTAAAATAGTGGAAAGCCTTCCCAAAAAAGTGGAGATTATTATAAAAGCAAAAGGGGCTCAAAAAGTGCACATGGGTATGAGGGTCAGATGGTCTTTTTTTTTTTTTTTTTTTTGATTTAAGCTAGTGTGAAGATAGACTTGAAGAGAATTTAAAGCGTAAGTCAAGCACTAATTGACCGCTGATGCAGTTATAGAAGATTAATCAAGCAAGCAGTGGATCAATAACTGTTGAAAATGGCAGTAAAGAAACTAAACCAGGCTAGTAATAGAAAAGAGGACGGGCAGTGCTCGCTCTTGTGCTCAGCATTGCTCCATAAGGGCAAAACTTGCACTTAAACACACACCTATACACGCAAACACATCAGAGAACCATATAGATTGAATCCACAATGATGTCGACACATTCTCTGGCCTGAATTAGAAATCAGAATATTGTCTCCGTGGGTGTGTTTGTCAGCGATCGACAACCTCCTACTGAAAGGAACTGCCTGTGCTTCAGCACCAGCTCGTTATGGTGGTTTAGCTGTTACCGAAGGCATGTCTGTGTGGATGTATAGCGTATAACATTCCCCAGATCCCACAGTGAGGCCTGGGAGGTGCACCTTTCAAGCATCTTGGAAAGCAGCACAGCACTTCTCTTGAGACAGCATGCGAGGCTCCGTGCGAGGTGCTCGGGGCTGCATTTAAAATGAGTAGCTTGTGGTTCGACTCAGAATAAATCCTCGCTCTCGGTCCTCCTCCAATCCACAAAGGAACCAAAGAGATTTTAATTATTCACCATAATCTCTGTAACTACTTATCGAGTCACCTTTCTGAAGCAAGAGCTCTAAATCTTCATTGCACCCCGAGAACAAACCTATTAAAACACAGCAAAAGATTCCTGTGTTTTAATAAATATTTCATAAGCATTGATAAGACTATTCCTACCAGGGCAGCATGGACTGGCTTTAATTTAAAAAGCGATAAGATGTTAATTTAAAAACAGAAAGCCTTGCCTGAGCACTGCTGCGTTAGAGATGATTGACTGTGAATGAAAAGTAGCTTTGGGTAATGTCTCCGTAGCAAACCTGCTGACTGTACTGTCTCATATACTGGGTGAATAGAAAAAAAAATGCACACACATGTTATAATAGTATTGGATGGGGTGGGATCCCCGAATTTCTCTTCACATCCACCATGAATCTGCGAATCTGCTTTAGCCTTCGCACTGTGTGTCCACAAAGCAATTTCTCTCCATATAACAAATGTCCACTGGCAGCAGAGCACACAATAGCTGACACCAGTCGTTCAGCGCAGATGAGCTTCAGCAGTAGATTACACTGCTTTGCCATGTACGCTAGAGAGCTTTTGTCTAAAGGCTTTAACACAGACGGATGACGTTGCTAAATTACAAAAAAAAATAAAAAAGTAATGTCTGAAATTTAGTCTGAGTGCATGATTGCATTTACAAATATACAATAGCAATATTCAGCTCCATGTGTAGCTCCACAAGTCTATTGTTTTAATTCTAATGCAGCATTAATTATACAGACGAGTGGTCATCATTCACTTCTATGAGTTTACAATCACAGGAAAGTATGATCTTAAACATGTTATATCAAATGTGACGTGCAAGTTCTGTAAATAATTTAATGTGTTATTATTAAGGCTCGCGAATAATCATCACACAATGGTGTCTGTTAACACCAAGGCTTGCTATGTTGCCAGGCAACATTCCAGACAAATACATAAAGCTTTTACAGCCAAAAAAATGTCTATTTTTATAAAACACACTTATACAATACCAGTCAAAAGTTTGGATTTATTTTATACATTCTAGAACAATAATGATATATAACAATTATGATATAAATACAAATATGGTATTAGATAATTAAGAAACAACAATAACAGTCAGTTGTTTGTCATTTTATCACACAAAGGTCTGCTGTTCTGGAACAGTTCTTTAAAAACAGCATTGTCACATGCGTATGCAAAACCCATCAAGCATCATTATGAAACTGGCTCTAATGAAGACCTTCTCAGGAAACCAAGAGCAAAACTTACCTCCGCTGCGGTTAACAGCCTCACAAGCACCTCAGATTACAGCCATGAAGGTTTTGTAGAGCATAAGTAGCAGACATATCTCAATATCAACTGTTTAAAGGAGATTATTGCATATTTTGGATGCCTTCAGCATTGTTTTATAATATATACAGATATAAAAATCAGGAAAGACCACATGGAATTAGAAGGTGCAAAAAAGACCCATCCCCATCCAAACTTTTGACTGGTAGTGTAACATATTTGCTTATAAGTACATTAATTATAAGATAAGGCTTTTAAGAAGTTTAAGTATTAACTATTGTAAAGGTTTTAAGTAACACAGCTTGATTTATATGAAATAACAATAGACAGCATAACTGTGTTACTTGGTGCCCTCTTATTAAACCTCTCTCGGAGGACATCTCATAGTACATCATAATTCCGAATATAATGATATGGGTTTTCTTTGATAAGTAAAAACACATTAAGTGTTAATGTTCATTTATTAATTTGATTTATTTTTCATCTTTTAAATAAGGTGTATAAATCTTATATTATGTTGACTGTCTGCAACATGAGTCGAGTCCCTGTGAACATGAGCTGTTCTTAGAATGAGCGCCTTAATATAAACCTATGAGTTGCTTCGGCAACCTACTGACCAGACTGATCAGATTCAAAAGTTTAACAGCACTGAAAACTCACTCACTCGCCGTCTATACCGATCTTTATCCTGTATGCAGGGTCACAAGGGTCCTGAAGCCTATCCCAGGAGAATTAAGGCACGAGGGCCATCGCAGGGCACACACACATACACACTCACACACTCATTCACACAGTACGAGGTAATCTGGGAATGCCAGTTAGCCTAATCTGCACGTATTTGGACTGTGGGAGGAAACCAGAGTACCAGGAGGAAACCCACCAAACACGGGGAGAACATGCAAACTCCATGCACACGGACCTAAGGCTGGAATCGAACCCGGACACCGGAGGTGCAGGGCAGCATTGCAAACTAACGATAGCGTACCGCTAGTACTAGAAACAATGAAATATAATATTTTAGTTTAAATAAAGTATTTTCGTTTCTATTACTAGCATTAGGTAAAGGCAGTGGTAGGCAAAGTACACACAATTCCTGTATTTGAGTAAAATATTACGCAAGTGAAAGTAGAAAGTCCTCCATTTACATTTCGACTTGAATAAAAGTACAAAAGTACTTAATTTCAAATTTACATAAGTATCAAATGTCTGTTAACGATAAAATCTCTCTCTCTCTCCTGCCTGATTAAACATTTCACAGAGGAAAGGCAAATCACGCAGGTACGCATAATAGTCAGCAGGTGGTTATTCCAGCTTCAAATACTATAGTATGCACTACTGTGGTACAGTATGTAACATGAACAGATATTTAAAAATAAATTTAAAAAAGTAAAGTACACGTGTGAAATACAGTATCTACTTAAGTACAGTAACGAAATAAATGTACTTAGTTAACCTCTGGTTAAAGGTTATTAGATTTAATAGTAATCTTTACTACTAGTAAGTTCAAATGATGCTTCACTACTAGCAGGACAAGTTCATTTGTGTGTTTGTGTGTGTGCGCGCGCGTGTGTGCGTGGGCCTGCAGCAGAGATCTTCATTTCTTTGGGGTGTTATTGGGCAATAGTAGGTTTGGTTTCATATAACTGCCAACTGAAAACAAAAGGAGAAAAGAAAAAAAAGAAGAAAAAAAAACAAGCCCTGCTGCAAAAAATGACAGAAAAACAAAGCATGTGCTTCAGTTGTTTTCCCCAGCAGGCTGCTTTTATAGCCAGGAAGGTACAGCAGAGTGAGGATAACAATCTACTGCCCTGACAAACACTATAGCCAGTGAGCACCAAATGCAGGACGCACTCGTCAACATGTCAGTCAACCGGCTCCGCCTCCTCTGTTCGGGGGCCAAGGAGAGAGCAATAAAGGAGCGAGTGTACCCACAGCCACACAGCTGGGTCCTGTCTGACTCAATAGTGCAGTTATTGTGTCCCGAACTACTGCAGGCCTCCTGTAAGACACAGAGAAATACATGCTCTGTGACTGCAACGATCGATCCACTTTATTAAATGAGCATCACCCCAAAATCTAGCAATACTACACAGACAGGGATGTGGCAGACTGAAAAGAAGTATTGTTGCGTTTTACAGCTTTCCAATTTACAGCCTCTCTATATTTCCTTACACCATCCAAATTAGGCACGTCCATCAACAACACCGTTCGACCACATGAACAGAACCTTTAACTTGCTGAGGAATGCCTTTTCAATTCTTTGACCCTCAGTTTGCACTGATGACGCGGCAGAAAGACGACTTCTCTCGCTTCTAAAGGCAAAGAATTGCAGAGGAGGAGACAAAATCAGCTCCAATCTAATCCTATATAATCCCTTAAATCTCAACAAGTGGCATTCTTCAGTCCAATTGATGTGTTTTTGCAGTATAAGAGGCTTTTCAATACACAGATGCACTCCAGCAGCACAAGATTAAGTAAAAAGAACAAACTCTGCTATTCCACAAATTATTCTGCCTTATGAAACACATTAAAATAAAAGATGTTATAATGTCACTAATCACTGCCACGGTAGAAATGAATGTGGTCCAGAATGCCTATTGTAGCAAGTGCAGCATGACAGCATCCATTTGGGCATTTAATTACGACTGCGACCATGAGTAATCAAATAATGCAGCACCAGGATAATGGAAAAGAGGAAGAGAGAGAGGGCAAGAACAAACAAGCAAGCAATGATTCTGTGCTGTTGTACTTTTTAATAAAATAACTGACCAGGTACAAAATAACAATATGAGGGAGAAATTATACACTAGCTGTGCCTATGACTTCGTTCACATGAAATGCCGCCCCCACCCACCCCCCAAAAAAAGGCAAATCACAAACCAAAATAGGTATTTGCAAGCCAAGTCAAATAATAAGTAGTATAATACCACGAAAATCCAAGTCACAAAGCGAATACCCTGACAATCTGCACTACAAGCCTAGTCAAATAAGAGCAACAAAACTTTCCAAACAGCAACATTGTCCAAATCACAAAGCAAACTCTCGAGATCCGATTACTGCAAGCCAAGTCAATTAAGTAAATTGTTCGTTTGAATGTCGTATTTATTTCTTCCTATAGAAAATGTGTAGGTAAAAGTGAAGGCATGAGATCGCATTTATTACGTAGATTTCAACTGAACACTCATCAGCGCGTTTAAAAAAATTTACAGCACCATCTGCTGAATTTTGATATGAACTGATTTTTAAACGTCATTTGATTTTATTTTTTTATGATTTCTTATTCTGTATCAGTATACAGTACAACCGGCGCCATCTGTGGTAATGAAAGTACACTGTTTTTTTTGTTTTGTTTTGTTTTAAATAAGTGCGTTTTCCCATTTAAATTTCAAATTAGCATAAATTCTCTTCCTGTGGGGCAATTGCAATGAAACACAGCTTATATGTTACCTCAAGCTCGACCAAATACCCCTGTGAAAACCCATTAAAATTTGTTTACTAGTTTTTACATGATGTGTGCACAAACAAACAAAAATTCCAAAAAACACGTCCCCCCAAATAATTTTTTCACAAATGTCTTCAATGCACAGACACGCCAACTTTACAGTTTTATTTTATATACGTATAATATGCACAATGGAACCTCGATTCAAGTATTAACAAATCCATTCACGACCAAAAAATTTGCCTAAAATTTGTATCTGTTCACGAGCTCCTCCTCGGAACATGACCCAGTAAACACCATCTCTAACTGCTCCTATCAGCTGAACAAAGGCATGAGTGCGTCGCCCATGAAAATATATGGGTTGTGTTCCTGCTTTATCGCTCTAGTCCCTGGTCTGAATTTGAGCTTGGTACTCTCTGTGCTGAATTTTCTAATGGGCTGCTTTTGGGTTCTCTGGTTTCTTCCCACCTTTCTGAAATTGCCAGTGAGTCAATGTTGCCCCCTAGGTGTGAATGAAGAGTATACTGTGACCCATCCAGTATGTATTCCCAGGATGACTCAGAAACCACCAAGTCCTTGGAAGAAATTAAATGATTTTTTTTTAAGATGATTTTTTTTCCATGTTAAAGTAATTGCTTTTTATATGACACTATATACTGTAATATTTTATTTAACTGCCTTCAGCTTTGATCACACTGTGGTGACCAATTTCTCTGTGGAAATGCTCCCACAACCACTCTCTCATAGTTTGAATATGTGCATGCCATCAGGGAATAATGAAAAAAAAAAAACTTTACAGATGTGATAACCTGGTCATTCAGGTCATCAGCTGGCTTCATTTTATTGCCACATAAAGTTGCTGAGTCTAGAAATGACAGACCAACTTAAAGTGAAGGTAATTTCCTTTTGTCAATTTTCAGTTTGGTCTCATGTGTGTGTGTGTACAACCCCCAAAAAATTGAGACAACAAACATTCCCTGCTTTTTGCTCTCATTTTTTGTATTGGCTGGAGCTATAACAAGCCAATGGAATATTTCCCCTAATGTGACCCTAATGTTTATATATAAGAAGAGCCCATCCCTGACTCAGCTCTGCTGTTTTCTTGCAGGGTGAGACTCAATGGCTCATTTATATAGATATTGAAATGGCAAAAAATGGTCTTTAAAATGTGTGAAATACTTTTCAATACTTTTTTGAAATTCTTCTGAATAACCCATAAATCAGTAATAAAACAATAACAAATCGCTTGTACCTTCATCACTGTGCCTATTTCGGTTGTCTCTCAAAGGGCTGCATGATGAACTAGAAATAGAATCCAAAGTTTCCTTTGCCTTCCTTTGGGGCAGTTGGTGTACCATGAAAAAAGGTGCATAGCTATTAAGACACCACACACACACACTTCAAAGAACCGGGCTTACACAGGCCACTGAGTCACCGCACACCTAATCATCTCAGGCTTTTAATCCAGAGCAGGAAACTGGAGATAGCACATTCTGAAATGATGCATGCCACTGACGTGAGAAGACTCATGCTGGCTCATTTCCCTTCACGTTATGGAGTGTGCTTATCCGGTACGTCCAATGACTCCATTCCCGACAAAAGAGCTCCCACTTTAAAGGAGCGCTCTCCGTCGCTCTTTTAATCACTGCAGCAAAACCGCACAGAGACAGAGAGAGAGAGAAAAAAAAGGAAAAAGAAAAAAACTTAAGAGTTATCATCACCATTATGACCCTGATTTAATTTGCTGTCCATCACTCTGCATGATTTCTAATTAGAAATGTCAGTTGGAGAGCTTTACAGCATGAAAGTTCCAAGAAGAACATGGCAAAGAACAGAGGAATTAATATACCCTCAGTGCAATCTGTAAATACTTGTTAATTATGTAATATGCAGTCTGTGCAATTAGATTGAAGAGGGAAAAGCGGCCAGTTGAAATCATTGGGACCATCTGCAACCCATTAGCAATTAAACACCCCGCTAATGTGATTCAGATTGAATCCTGACTATGGACTTTCACAGCTCTTCCTACCAGCGGATCATGGAAATCCAGTCGAGGTTATGGAGGATTATCCGGATGGTATCTGAGGTGGACATCTACAAACAACAGCAGTGTCTAACCCCGCCTCTTTTTTTTTCCTTCTTCTTTTTTTACACAACACTTAACACTCTGCACCTACATTTGTTACATATCTGGGCATTAAGGTTCTTTGAAAGACAAACTGAGTAGGAACAAACATATAGCAGCTGGGCGTCAACTCGAGCCTTGACTCATGAGGCATCTTTCTGCCATCTTTATTAGCGCACACCTGCAGATGTGGCCATGTCTTCTCTTTAAGATAGTATGAAAGTCGCATGGCCTTGCACAGCATTTAAGCTAACATAAACACAGCTCTTTTCTTTATGAATTATTACCAGACTATTTAATAGAATATGGATGAGATATAGTATATATGTATTAGTATATTCTATCGGTTTAATTCAATAGCATTAAAAGTTAAAACTGATTTATTGCAAGTAGCTGTTTTTTACAGATTAAAAAAAAATACTAAAAGTATTTAATAAAAACTGAAATGTGTTGTCAAATGTGTAAATGTCATAATTCATACACAGCGCTAACCTTTTATTTCTGCCAAACATGGACCAGTGATGGAATCACCATGAACACAAAGAAGTAAACATAAGTAAAAGACGTGAACACAAGTATTTGCGGAGGATGCATTTGGTTTCTGTTTGCTGAAAAGCTGTGGTATATTTTTAAGGAATTGTAAACCGTTTAATAACATGTGAAACGATTCTGAATCAAAACCTGATTCGCTCAATTGACTGAACCAACAAAATATTGATTAAACTGCATCATCACGGCTCTAGCGGACATCTGATCATGACACCCATACAGTATGTACAGTAAACACAATTTCGGGTTTTATATTTTATAAGTTTAACGTCAGGCGTGCGCAGTTATTTAAGAATCAATACATGAACAATCCATCAATGCACACATCACTAAATTTATGAAAATGGGTGTAGTGTGAAATTAACTCAACCAGATACAAAAAAAAAAAAAAATTCACAAAATATCAAACTGTGGCGCGGACATTGTCGAACAAGCTCGGTGTGGAATCATGCGTACTCTGAATTTTTAAACTGTTGGTCCTGTTGGTCTGCCTTGGTTTTGATTGACATCACATTTGGAAACACTGGCTCTTAATAAATGCTTGGGCACTTTTGAGACATCTTTACATCATACTTATAATGCAAGGTTAATCATCTCTCAGCAGGCCACCTTTTTTTCATTATTTAAATCTTAACGATACGAAGGGCATCGTTAAACATATGTGCAGCCAATGACATTTCATTCACAAGTGAAAAATACTCCTGTGCAGAAACATAATTGGATTTTCCTGTCTTCAAGTTTGAGAAAAATGTTTAGAATCTATAATATAGCGCTCTACGTGTTGTTATAGTCCATCCTTTTGGGTTTATGCAAATGGCGAAAGGACTGTCAATCCGTAATGTCTTGGGATTAATGGAGCTGCTAAAAGGTGACAGCGGGAGCTGGTGTTGGATAATGAAGTTGGACAGCGGTGATGTCCTCAAGGCCTGCTGGTTTCTTGAGGAGAAATTTTATTTAAAAAAATAAAAACAAAAACAAAAACGAACCAAAATTCATTGTGAATCCTATGCAGAGCAAATGTATAAAGCACCGACTCCTGCTGAGTTTGAAAAGAAACCCAGGGAGCTTTCAAACTCTAGGGCACTCTGAGAATTTGTTTGCTACTCTTACTCAAGAAATGCGACACAAAGTGAACACTGTCATACTTCTGACCAAGCATTTGTGCAATTCCCTTATGGTGAATATTTCAGTAAAGGCACCTTCCCTCCAGTCATATAACCATTTGATATAAATAAAGGATTTCTCGTCCTTTTAACAAATAAAAGTCATAACATCAATAATACAATATTTTCTTGCAAATGGCATGAATTCTGTCACTCAGGCAACTATGTGGTTTGAAAAACAAGGATGATTATAATTTTTGAAGCTAGTTGACAGTAGCATCCAGGCTATAATTGCAACAAAAAAAAGAGAGACAGAGAAAGAAAGAAAAAAACCAAAAGAAAAGAAATAGTATTACTGCGTTCTGAGCGATCAGTGGCCAGGCTGTCTGATTAGGTATGCAGAGTTCAGTCATTTTAAAATAACCCTAAACTACAGGCTTGCTGTTCCAGCATAGAGAATATAAATAGAGCAATTCCACAAATCCTTGGAGCTTCAGACCTTTAGTGGTCATGCAAAATTCAAACCACAGAGATGGAAAAATAAAAGGAGAGGTAAGCCTCTCTAGTATTAATGTTCCTTTTATCTCTCATCACCTTTTAACGTTCCTGCATAAAAATGGACCCTTTTTTCACCCTTCTGCCGAGCTGCATCTCAGAGTTTTGAGTGCCGTGAAATATAGCAATCGCTGGAGAATAGGCTGGACCTGGGGATGGCAAGGAAGATGCAAGAAAGTCTTCTTTTAAGGAGTTTTACCTCTCCTGCCCCTATCGAAAGATAAAACATTCCAGATATAGATAACTCAAGCGAGATTGATGCTGCTGCTACAGATTTCCTCCAACCATACAAGACACTTGTGTTGATGCTATTTCTATTCTGACACTTTTTTGCTTTATCTGGTATTTAATCTTGCTTTATCTTTATCTTGCTTTGTTTAATCTTGTCTTTCAGGGAGACATCTGTAGCAGAAACAGTTTGGTTGATTTCAGTCTCTCGAAACATCTTTTGATCATAGTCAAGGCCATATTTTAAAAACAGAAACGTTCTGTTGCTTTTTGTGGCACTATCTGAACATAATGTATTGTTGAAAAGTACTTAGAAATGAGTCATACTGACTTTGGGAAGCTAAGATGGAATTTTTTTATGTTGAATTTAAAAACCCAGGAAATTTCTTTTGGCGGTAGAGTGGTTGAGTGGTTTGCATGCACAAAGACCCATGGCGGGAATCAAACCCTGGAGACACATTGGTCATCAGTCTTATGCATGGAGTTTGTATGCACAAAGACCCAAGATCCCAGGCTTTGATTCCCGCCTTGGGTCTATGGAGTGTGGAGTTTGCATGTTCTTCCCGTGCTTGGTGGGTTTCCTCCAGGTGTGACAGATTGGCACCCTGTCCAGGATGTACCCTCCCCTCATGCCCTAAGTCTCATGGGACAGAATCCAAGCCTGGAAAATTTCACTTTGAAAATATCTCTAGGGCAATTCCACTTTGCCCTAGAGATGTTTAATGGATCTGTAGTGTAAAGCAATAAAAAGATTTTAATTATTGCTTAACACATTATTTAGCATAAGGCCATTTCAACCTTTAAAAAATGTATGTTGATTAAAAAAGCAGCCTTTTAAACTGAACTGAAGTGCAAAGTAATCAGAAGTTATAAAATGCCAGGAGGTGACTGAAAGGGAAACGCTGTGTGACCCTCATTGTTAAATGAGCTTTGAAGCTCCAACTGTCAGTGCTGTATCCCACAGTGCAGCGGGAGACTGTTAGCACAGCTCAGTGGAAGCAGCAACCTGACGCAAACGCAGCATGTCACTGTGTGAAAGAATCTCCTGAAGCTTGTATCATCACACAGTTGAAATAACTAAACTCAAAGTGAAAAAAGAAAAAAACATTTGCAACACCCTTCACATCCTATGCAAACACCTGCAATAAAAAGCACACTTTTGTTCCAGATCTTGAAAAAAGTTGATACCACTTGCTGCTCTCTAGTTTCATAAAGCTGAGAGAAGAACATTTCATTCACAGCCTACAGACACTGATGAATATCTAGCCTGAATCAGGATCATTATGCTCTTTACCAAGCAGCATGATAAATGAGGGAAAAAGCCTTGAGGAATGAGCTTTGCAGCTCTACAACAGCTACATTTAAAGGGAACCACCACAGGGATGAACTGGAACACTGATTGTACCCCAGGCCACCTCAATCAACATTCATGCCTGACCTCACTAATGCTCTTATAGCTCAATGAGCACAAATCACCACAGTGGCACTCCAAAATCCAATGTAAAGCCTTACAGTGGAAGGTATTGTAAAAGCAAAAAAGGGACTAAATCTGGAATGGGATGTTCAAAAAGCACATATGGTATTATGGCCTTGTGTGGTCCACATTATTGTCTACAAACCTTTGGCCATATAGTGAATCTCAACCTTTGTATGGAAGGGATTAAAAGAATAAAAAATTTAGCACGTCCATTGGATCCAAACTATTAGAATCTGCATTAAAGATAGCAGGTGTTATTCTCATTCTGCAACCAAACTGTCATCTGTCTTCATCCTCCTTAATTAACCTCTTGTCAGGATTTTACATGGTCAGAAGACTCTTCTGTCAATCCTCTGGGGTTTTACACATTTGCACATTTTGGCAACAGTTTGCTTTTCATCTGAATGGTTGGTCATATCATATCACATTGCATTGAGGGGAACCACACTGATGTCCCACAAGGGTTAATGCACGGTCCTCTCTTGTTCTCTCCCTGTATATGCAATTTCTTGATGATGTCACATCCTAGCACAGGTTCTTATACCATAGCTACGCAGATGACACTCAACTCAACCTCTCCTTCCCTCAGACACTCATGTTTCCACTCAGATCTCAGCATAGACGGCAGCTCATCATCTGAAATGTGTTCTCAGGAAAAAATTAACTGCTGTTCATCCCACATTATTCAACTCCCAGGTCAGGACCTTGTCATCAACTTTCACTCACTGCACACAACCTTGGGGTAACCTTTGACAATCAACTGTCTTTTTCCTCTCACATGGTTAATCTGATTCGCTCATGTCAATTTCTCTTTTACAACTGCAGAAAGATTTGTTCATTCCTATCCACACAGGTCACTCAGGTGCTTGTTCAGTCCCTCGTCATTTTGAGACTAGAGTACTGCACATTCCTCCTGACTCGCGCAATTTGACCTCTGCAACTGAACCAGAACACAGCTTTTCTTTTTTAACTCCATTGCTACTCTCCCTCCGCTAGCTTCCTGTAACTGCCTGCATCAGACATAAAAAACAGATGCTTGATCTACAAATGCCAGATCTACAAGGCCAAAGACAGTCTAATACACACTTGTGTCAAAGCTCCTATCACACTCTGCACTGCAACATGCCATCTTACAATTCTGTAGAACTGCCTAACTGCTTCTACCATCTCTACGGCAACAAGGAAGTCCTGAAGTATATAAATTAGTGAATCCAAATAAACTTTAATCTCCCCGGAGGTTAAAACAGTTTTTAAATTTATGTCATTCTCAGTCCATGACCTAGTGAACCAGTATCAAGCTGTATTATTTGATAGAGACTTTAAAGCAGTTTTGCAAGTCCCTCTGGATAGGTGTGTCCACCAAATGCCATAAACGTGAATATGAATGTAAATAAGATATGAAACATGAAGAAGGTTTTCATTTGGTTCACCCTTATTGTACTGTACATGCAACTAAGCCTTACAAAATAGGGGTTCCTAAAGGGTTCCTTGCCTCAAACGTGGTTCTTCTTACAACCCAATTTGAATATAAGCTGAGATTTTCTATCACCTATTTAGTCAATGAGTGTATGCATTGCTTGACATTATATTAGTGTGAGTTTTACATTTGCTTGGCACGCAATGCTCTGTTTTTCACTGCTCTGAAATGACTGCCTGGATGACTGAAAAAATATACGATATCTAAAATACAGCATTTAGTTATTTTCAGGACCTCTGCAAAGGTTTGACATTTAGATTTTCTATATTAATGGTGGAAATATTATTTAACGTGACGTCAGGAAATGTTCCCATCTCCTTCTGATTGGATGTTTATTTGTACTGATGGTATTAATAGACCTACATTCTCAGAAAAAGTTTCCATGCATGCATTTATTCTTAGGTCAAAACAGCACTAGTCACATGCAGTAATGTGAAGCTTAAGTGTGAAACAAAACAATTTGGTGTTCTTTATTTAAAGACATGAATAATTTAAGGAATCCTTTTTTTTCTAAGCAAGTGTATGGCTTTACTACAGTATATTTTGCACTAAATCAAGAGGGAGTAGTTTAAAACCAAAGCAGCATAACAGACTGGATGTGCCGTTCATCAAATTTGTTTATAGTCATATTAATAGTTATTTTTTCTTTTTTGTCTTTAGAGCAGAGTGTGTACTGAAAGAGTGGGCCATTTACAAATATTATACAAAGCACCATTTTGACATTTTCTTTTTCCTTCAAGTCTCTCTGGTGCTCATTGATTTGTGGAAGTTCTGCCATCATAGTTTTTAGGGACTGCACCTGTGTACATACTGAGGTAGAACAGGGCCATTATTGCAGACATGCCTGACAGCCACAGCTGTTCCACAGATGTTTATACATCTGATTTTGGCAGCAAAAGTATCTGCTCCAATTAACCACTGTTTGTTTCGGAGGCGTCCTGCTTTCTAATGAATTTTAAACTCTCTTGGTTCACTTTAGCCATCTTTCTCTTTTTCCCGCAGCAAAAGGGATTGGAAATGAAGTACCAAGAGAGGGAATGTGAAAACAAAAAAAGTCTGAAGGTCTTTCTTTTGTATGTTTTTAATAAACAGAGCTGTGACTGAATGGGTGTGTACATCAGAGACCTAGCAAGTCCCACTCCATCTTTCTCCACACCACTCTTCAATCTTCTCCACCTCCCTCCTTCCCTTACTTCCTTCTCCATTCTCTCTCTCTCTCTCTCTCTCTCTGTCTCTCTTCTGTTGTTTGAACTCAATCTGCTCCTTTCCAACTCACCCTCATCAGCAAAAACGCTGGAGGCCAGAGATGATGAATAGAGGCATTGCAACTATTAATTCCTCATAACAGATTCATTCTTCCTCTTCAGGATCCCACTGATGTTAATGTGCTTGAGAGGGAATGAAAAACAAGGCTAACAATTTGTTCAGAACAAAGAAACAAAGAACATTTGACTAAAATGAGAGTTCCACTCTGCTTCAGACATGGCAGGGAGGGAAAATAAAGAAAAAGTTTTGTATCATTTAGAATTTCTTTTCGCTTGATGACGTAATGAGACACCTCTTTGTACAGACCTTTTCAGTCATGTGACATGTAACATGACATCAATCAGAACAGCATACGGGGGAAGCACGTTTAACTGACTTTTCAGTTGATTTTCATTGATGATCGAGTTTGAGGTGATTACCTGATTACCTACAGGATTACCTGATGCTTTGTCACACAAATAAAAGAGTAACCTTGCAACAGATAGCTTCTGTTCTGCTGATTATTTTCATATGTAGTATGTTGTGGTAGACTTCGCAACTTATTTAAATGAGAAACAAGCGTATGAAAATGGAATAAGATGGTAATAATGATATTAATTTACAGAAGTTTGATTTGTTATCATAACATCAGATGGTGGGTGATTCCTTTTAGATTTGGTTATGTGTTCTAGCATTAGCATTATTCAGAAGCTCATTCAGTGATTCTGTTGCAAATGCGACGATGCTATGGGATACACTGTGAGTTATGCTTCATAAAATGATGTGCAGGTAACGTTAACTAATACTGACATTTCAAGCTTTCTAATTAATCGCTAACTAATTGTTCTAGGATTGAAACCCAAATGGATTAAAATAGAAAGCATGTGCTGTAGGGTGTGCTTGATTAGGGGTTAGAGAGTATTTGGGGATTCAGCCTTGTGTTAGAAGCTAGTTAGCAGGCGTTAGCCACGAAACACACCATGAACGGTTCAGAGGCAATTAGGAACAATTTAGAGAAAGTGTTTTAAAAACAAATTAACCTGCACTCTACCTTTAAAAAAATATAAAAATAAATTCCGATAAGTGTTTCCGTTTGTGTGTACATTGTGTGTGTGTGTGTGTGTGTGTGTGTGTGTGTGTGTGTGTGTGTGTGTGTGTGTGTGTGTGTGTGTGTGTGTGTGTGGAATTAGCCCCTTCTCTCACCTCGTCTTACACAGTAAAACTCCTCCTCCCTCCCCCCACCTTGCTTTTTAAGTTTCACAACAAACACACAAAACGGAAACACTGTTTTAACGGAGGAAAAAAGAAACCTGTCTAATGACACTCGTGTGAGTGCATACTAATGAAATCACTGCTGTAAAGTAAAAAAAACAAAAAAACAAATGAACCAGCACCTTACCTTTGAAAAGAAGCGCGACAGAGCTGAGTTTTCTGTGTAAAGCAGAGAGTGTCTGCGTGTGTGTGTGTCGGTGTCAAATTACGTGCGCGCACATACATATGAGACACGATGAAACAGAGAGGGAGACGTTGATTATACCAGTAAGAGACGAGCACTAAGACTCAGGGGAGCAGGGGAGACGATTACCCACAATTCCGCAGCGCAAGAGAGAAAAATCATTGGCTCAGTTGTGATCACTTGCCGCTCGGTGTCAAAGTAAGAGGCGCATACATGATACATGATACTGGGCACTCGTAAACCAATACTTTCGCTCGGTTTCCAGTTAAAAATTTATTAAAAATTTTTGCTCGTCTTGCGGAACACTCGTAAACCGCATTACTCGCAATCCGAGGTTCCACTGTATTTCCCAATATATGAAAAGCGGCAATTCTTTATGTATTTTCGTTATATTGTAATATATTACAATATATTATTCTGTACAGTATATTGTGAATATAGTTTTGAATATGATTATCTTTATTTTCTGTAAATTATTAGTTAGTATCAGTTAGTTTAGCAAAGAGGAATATTAACATTATAAAATCTTTTAAATTTACCAGTAGATCAAAACACTAAATGATTTAATATATTGACAGTTTTATATATATATATATATTCTTTGTGTAATGGTTAAATGAGGGTTTTGGCACTTTGGCTGTTCAGAAGTAAGCAGGACTGACAAACAGACGTCATCAGGTAAAGAAAAAGGTCTATAGTCTATCTGCACTACTAAAATGCTGAAAGCAGTTCTCTTCATCTATCCAATCGCTCAAACAAATTAAACTAATTAAACACTTTATCCAGAATAAAAGAATCGATTAGATAGAACAAGTGCCAAAGTTAGAAGTCAACACTTCCAAATAGGGTAATGTAATCAAAATTCAAAAGGGATGCAGTGAGCTGATAATTGCATCATGTATCATCTGTTACTGTAGATATTCACTCTTCGTTCAGATACTAACATCCAATACAAAATGATAATATGTGATGAGAGTCTAGTATATATTATTACACTAATAAACCAGCAACATGAAATAACAGCAATTTTATAATTACACATTTCATGATTTCAAAAAAATTACATAAAAAGTGGCTGACCCGAGTGAGCTAGCAGGATGAGTGAGTCATTATAAAACAAGCTCAAGGTGCCATGAATTCTGCACACAAAAATGTATTCTCAAGCATGGATCAGTGAGATAAGCACACATACAGTCGTAACAAGTGCATTTCATTTTTCCTCACTCAGCCCGTTGCTTGTGAGTCAAGGGGCAATTCATGGCATAGTTTTTAATGATCGGGCTCCCTGATACTACGCTGCACACTCCGGTCGGTTCTCTTCGTAACTCTCTATTAAAGATGCCTTTTAAATGCATCTTAATAGGTAATGTTTACCATGCATGAAAAGGTCATTGTTATCAACAGATGGCAAGAAACAACAAGAACAGCGTTCTATAAAGAAAATATTCCATGGCATCTATGAATGCTTACTATTAAGTACTCATTTTGCTATCGGTATTAAAATCAGTGTCCATGAGGGAAAAACATACCCTAATTCAAATACTAATCAAACAATAGGACTAAGATTGCTATATATATATACACACACACCACTTTTCAGACAAATAAAAAAATTTTGGGAAAAAAAATGGATTTTGCATGAAAAAAAGGAAGCAGGTGCAACAGTCCTCAGAAGAACTGTGGGTGGTTCTGCATATAAATCTGTAAATAAATGTAATACGAGGGGCGATCATAAAATTGTTATTATTGCTAAGAAAAAATAATGTAATGACAACAAACGTTGGACGTGAGCTTAGTCCTACTCTACATATCCTCCACCTAAGGCCAGATACTTCTCCAAACGATGGATGAGCTGGTGGAGACTGTCTTTGAGCGCCTTCTTTTCAGCTCTTTGAAAAATTCCCTCTAGGTAATCACCTTGTCATCGTTCAAGGGCAGTCGTTCAAAGTGGTTTCTTCAAGTGATGGCGGAAGAAGTCACTGAGTGCAAGGTCGGGGGAGTAGGAGGATGAGGCCCCCAAGTTGTACCCCAAGTCTCCCGCAAGTTTCACCATTTCATGAGCTGGTCATGGTCATGGAGAAGCCGCACTTAAATGTTTTCAACCGGGTGCACCATTTTGGTTTTGATTTTCTGGCAGCATCATGCAAACTATACCGCAGGTTTTTTAAACAAGAAGGAATATCACAACTTATAATAATCTAAATTATCTACTTTTTTTCATACGATAATACAATTTTTATAACCACCCCTTGTAAGCTTCAAAACGGTAAAAAATTGACATTATCTAAGGTTTGTAATTGTTATTAAAACAAACAGAAAAATTGCTGTCCTGTCTCTCTACCTACCTACATTATCTTGTACTATCATGTTTCTAATACTGTAGTTATGCTCAGTCCTTTACCTTGATCTAGTACGTTACCTAACCTTGTTAAGTGCTACGAGTTTATAAATACGAGGGGAGTTCAAGTCAAACCAGGACTTTTAATTGAGCAGAATAACATAACAGATATGAAAGTAAAATTTTCTTTCATTTCTTTATATACTCCCCTGCTACACTAATGCACTTATCTCAGCGCGTCACAACTGCTTGGACACCATCAAGGTAAAATGTTTTCTCAGTATGCCAGAGCCATGATTGGACTACCTGCTTCACATCCGAAACACTGGTCTCCCAGGAACTCCTTTAAATGCCCCAAACATATGGAAATGGCTTGGAGTGAGGTCAGGACTGTACGAGGGATGTTGGCAATAACTCCCAGACGAGTTCCTGTAATGTGCAAGTGGTGTTGGTGAATGATTGTGTGTACAGACAGATGCGTCTCTTGGTGATTTTCAACCGTGAAAATCAGGTTACTGAATGGGCTCGGAGACACCTTAGCTTGGATTGTCATTTATGGATTTCATTTATGGTTTGCACCGTTCAAATGTTTGACTGTGGCTCTCTGTCCTCTGTAAATGTCAATCGGTTTTTTTATGCCTTCGTTCATGAGAAATTTCATCACTTTGGTTTGAAAGTCTCAGTTTGACTTTAACGTTTCTCAAACCTATTGTTAAAAGTTTATTCTGTGTAATGACATAATTTACCACAATATAAATACAAAATTTTACACAACACAGTTCATGCCAAGACAGTGCTTACTCCAAAATGTACTGTTCCAACGCATTCGAAACTGCTTTGTTTTTGGATACAACGAATTCATTCGTATCAAAGGTTTTTCTGACACAATGATTCACATTCAAATGACAATAAAATATAAGGGAACATTCCTTATTTATCTGTTCCTGTTCTTTTTTACAGACCACCAGAACCTGGGGTATGTCGAAGACACCAAGAGACTGCATAGTGTCATGTACTTTTTATGCTCGATCTGTCTAAGGATCCACAAAATGGTCCTGCTGGCACGTTAAACCCTTGGATAGTGCCTGTTCCAACAGATATTTGGGGTCTCCGGAAAGCAGCCTTTTATGTGAATCTGGGGTTAACTTGGATCTTTCAAGAGATTATCTCCTCCGAGTAATGACCAAATAGAGCTGGTAAAGCAAGATATCGGAAAATATTTGCAACAGCATTATTCTGACAATCAACTAAGTGTGGCTGATACCTTTCGTGGGTGGAATATTCTAAAAATTAACTATGGGCACGTCTCTCCATTGAATCCCCCCCCTGCAACGGGTTCTAGGTCGTCAGCCTACACTCTTTCCATATGAGATAGAGGCAAGTTATATAAGAACAGTGGATTACTGGTTTTAGAAAAAAGTTTAAGTTTTGTTGTCAACACACACACCAGCTTCTATGTTTGGCCAAAAGGAAGTAGTTTAGTCGGCTATTGTTTTCCTAAGGATTTGTTCCCAAAAAAAACTCATGAAAATTGGCAGACAGGTTGGAATCTGCTGCCATTAGGATGCCTGAGAGTCTGGGCCTCGGGCGTGGCTCGGGGCCCTCACACGAGATTTTGCTGCATAGTTCATACACACTTGCTCGTATGCAGGCAAACCTCGGTACACATTTAGAGCTCATTGAGCTGAACAACTTTCACATTGCATGTCATGGGCTCAACTCAACAGAAAGTCAGTTATTTTGTGTCGTTTGCCAAAAAACACCTGAAGAAATTGATATACTCCTCCTAGAATATTTATACGATCGTCACCAAACCAGGCCTGACCTCAAGATGATCTCAAGACATTGCGGATGCAAAATTGTAGAGGGATTTTTGATATCTCAAACGGGTCAGCCGTGATAATGTCTTAAACTTATGCTGAAAAGAGGTTAATAACTTTCTATGTTGCATTATATTAAGCGACAATCTATTCAGTGACATCATATTGTGACATCACATTGAGTGATATCATAGTGTAATGCTTTTCTTTTCCAGTATCTGGGGCTTTTTGGAGATCTAAACATAAAATTCCCCCTTTTCTAAAATAATGTCATAATGGTATTGGTATGTCCTCTTTAAATGCATGTGTCCACTGTGCCCACTGTCTTTCTCGTGTGCCCGGGTGGCGATGGCGCAGGGTGCTTCGGCCCACTCATCGTTGCTTGTTTTGTTTTGTTTTTTTACCAGGGACTTCTTACTATTATTTTCACTATATGGCTTGGATCAAAAAATTGTGGACAGCTAACCATGCTTGTTGAAATTTCCATTCCAGATAGAGTCCCTTTTTGCTGTAGTCCACTTGTCTGGGAAGGTTTTTAGGTATGGCTGCGAGAATTTGTTCTCATCCAACCACGAGAGCTTTAGAGAGATCAGATATTGATGTCATTTGGAAAGAACCACACATGAGTGTGATGGACAGGTGTCCACAAAGTTTAGGTCACATACTGCATGGTTATCCACAGTGGGGTCTGAGACCATATTGAAACTGAAAAAGAAAAAAAAAGTTTTATGGCCTCAATTTGTTCTTTTGTTTTTTTTTACATATATAATACTTAAAATGCTGTACAATTTCTCTGTCACTACTCAAATTTAAGCAGACGTGTAACATTGGTCAAGATAACGTCTTTGTTCAAAAGGTCAGATTTTCTGTAAGTCTAATCACTTCCACACTATTGAAGCACATCTTCAGACAAAATGCCAATGGATTTGATCGAGCATGGATCATCAAATCAGGTTTTACACAAACTTATAGAATCTCTGTCAGCTCCAGTAGACATAGTCAAGGGGACCAATTTTGCAAAATTCATATTTTGACATTCACGTGGGTCTTCAGGGTGTGTGTGTGTGTGTGTGTGTGTGTGTGTGTGTGTGTGTGTGTGTGTGTGTGTGTGTGTGTGTGTGTGAGTGAGTGTATAAAAAATGCTATATATAAAAAAAATCCGTGCTATTTGTTCTTGTCCTGTTCGTATATTAGCCAAACAAGCGAATTAGATTTTTCACCCTATTGTGACATCATATAACATGATCCCCCTCCCCCAGCTTGTTGGACAGCTCTGCTGTTCTCTGGAGGGGCGTGGCTAATCAGTAGTTCATTTACATAAATACTGAAACAGCAAATTTAGAAGAGGTATGAAATAAAGAGAGTATGAGAGATAAAAAATGCATTATCTGACAGTTATTTCAGCTGGAGCATTAACACACACACACACACACACACACACACACACACACACACACACACACACACACACACACACACACTTTGGGGGAGTTCTGAGACCTGTGTTAACTTGTTAAAGAAATATACAATTTGGCACACTTTTGCAAAAAGTGGACATATCAAATACAATGGAATTCTGAAAAACAACTAACTTTTTCATTGGTGGTCTCATACTCCTATACCCCATAGTATTTCACTAGACCAAAAAATAAAAATGAACATCTTTGTGTGCTGATAAAGTTTTTTTAACTATGGATAATTGGACAACCAGGACTCACCGTCCAGCCACCTCCTTCAGCGCTCATATCACAGTAAACCTGGAAGCCTGAGGGGTAATGTATTGGAAAGATGGAGTAGATCCCGTCTTCATGCTGACCACTAGCGTAGATGTCACTGCAGTCTCTTGGTCTGCCTGCAAAAAAAAAATAAAAAATGACAGCATCATTGTCATTATCATTATCATAACCAGAATCGGCAAAAAAGTGAACTTTGATGAGTTGGCAGAAAGAAAGTCTACAGAGAGCGATGGATCATTACTGTCAGATGTTTGGGGACTGTAGGTTGGTCGACTAATGAAATGTTTCCTTACCCTCTCCACTGGAGCAGCCCCGGGGCCGGATGCCGCTACGCACTGGAGCCCTTTGCAAGTCTGCCTTCAGGAACACCTTCGTACTGCCAGGTTCCTTCTGCATGGACTCGAACACGTCACTCATCGTGTTCATGACCTTCATCATGTTACTTTGGCTCTCGGACAACAGCTGAAGCATGAGAGAAAGAAAGATAGAGAGAGAGAGAGAAAGTTTTCTTGACATTCAAGTGCTAGATTCAATGCTGATTTCTAATATATAATAGAGATTCTTGTATTTTAGGCAGCAGGGAATGTGAGTCAGATCTGCAGCAGGACCTGTGAAAATCCTCATCTTCAATTACCAGTGATTGTTTCAGAATGCCCTGACATGTGAAAAGCTCTGAGCTCTCCAGGGTGCTGTCGTTGTGTCTGTGTGTGTATGTGTGTGTTAGAGTACCAATGACAATAATGCCAGCTCATGCACTGATCACCTTGTGAAGAAGCCAGCATGGATTCATCTCACACACTCACCCGCACACACTCATCTTTTACATTACCACGGCAACCACGCTTACCTGTCATTGCTAAATAGGATGGCCCACTACTAGAAATTAAAAAAAAAAAAAAAAAAAAACTATGAATAATACATGACAGCCACAATGGGAGAGGCTGTGTGCTCTCACTGGTTGATGATTTTCCTCCTCAGCCTGAATGTGTCATCATACACACACTAGCTAACGGTACATTCAAGGATTGACATTCCCAAGTAGAGCATCGGCTTGTAATGCAAATCTACAATGGAACGATTCCTCTTATGTACAGGTGTAGCACAAGTTATCAGTGTCTGTTGGAGTGTGCATTAGATATAAACCCCAGCTGGATGTGACCTCAAGCAGAGGATTTTTTTCTTTTTTAAATAAATATGAACCCTAGAACTATGTCCACATTAAACCACTGGGGAAAAAAACCCTGAAGGTAAAACAGCACTGATATTTCCTCAACCTCATATTGTGTTAAAGATGTGATGTGCACGTTAAGCAGTCGAGGAAACCATCCAGGCTCGAGGAGAACATGCAAAAACATACAGGCTACAAACCTACGGCTACTTTGCAGAACGACTTTCATACACATGGGCGCGCCCCAAAACACACACAAATGCACACTAATAGAATCACTCCTGTCTGCAAACTTCTTAAAGCCGCTCTGCTACACCCTTTTAACCCCTTTTTTTTCTTCACAGGGGCAGTTACTAAAGAACAGTCACTACACTTGCACACAATATTAAAAAATGCTTTATGCATAAAAAGAACCATTGGCTCAGTTGTGATCATGTGAATCTCAGCAGACAAAGCGTATGCGTACTACTCATATGTCAAGACCTCGCTCATTTATCAAGTTAAAATGTATTAGGAAGTTTTGCTCGTCTTGCAAAACGCTCGCGGAGCAAGTTACTCGCAATCCAAGGTTCCACTGTTTTTATGATTGTCCACTTCTACTGAAAATTTATTTAAAATGATTCACCTTGGCCTGAACATAAAGTCAGTATTAAAGATTAGTCTACACAATGTTCTTCTAAATTCAGGTGATCTTGGCACTGCTTGATATGTGCTAAAAGCTCAGCTTTAACAAAACGCAGACTTGAGTCAAGTACGTGGCTACAGGAGCATTTAACATATTCTATAGTTAATTATCAGAGCGGCATGTGAAATCCAGTGCTAGGGGTAATTGCTTGGTGACTCAGACCCTTTTTGTTCATATAAATATGATTAATACAAAATAAAAAGAAAAAATTTAACAAATCAACCTACACTTTACTTTTGAAAAGAATCATAGCTGGTATGAGGGATATGAAAGGAAGAGGATACACATACACACAGCTGTTGGCTTAACAGGAAACGTTTTCTTTTTATGTAACTTTAACACGGAACCCATCTAATGACTCTTGCTTTTGCCTTCTTTTGAGAAATTCACAAAATTCACAAAAAGTTTTACACGCACATAAGTGGTCACAATGCTTTAGTATGTTGACTATACAAGTGAGTCATGTGCACTGAGACTGAGCATAGGAGAGGATTACCCACAAGCCCACAGCGCAAGAGAGAGAAGAACCATTGGCTTAGTTATAATCATGTGACGCTCGGCAGACAAAGCGTACACATACTGCTCGTAGTGCAAAACCTTGCTTGATTATCAAGTAAATTTTTGCAAAACTACTCGCAGACCAAGTTACTCGCAATCCAAGGCTTTACTGTATTGCAAACTACTGCAATAATCTAATAAGGAATTAAATGCTGTGTAACTTGTGTTGTTGATTGTTTAAATGTTATGTCGCACACAAAATACTCTACGCAAGGAGGTGTTATTATATTAACTTCCCAAAAACGCAGAGGTGATACAAATATCTCCGAGTGGCGCAATGGTAAAAGCGCTCGCCCTATCATCCGAAGATCGCTAGTTTCCACATTAATCACGGTTCTACAGCCAAACAGGGGCGTCTGTGAGCTCACGCAACAGAAGGAGCGGATAGCGCTGTCCTCTGAGTGTGTTACTCTGCCCCAACGGTGCGTGAGCGAGCAGTTCGAAAAGATGCGACCAGCTGGCGTCACGTGGTTTGGAGGAAACACGTGATAGTCTTCGGCCCTCCCGGACACGGGAGCCCCCTAGTGACTGGGAAGAATTGGACACGACTAAATTAGGGAGAAAAATCAAAAAAAAAAAAAAAAAGAAAGAGGTGATACAAAACATGAGTCAGAAGCAATTGTATTGTAGTGTATTTCCAAATATAAAAAAAAAAAAACTTACCAACAAAAGATGGACTTTTTTTTGTCATAATTGCATAATCAAGTAAATCGAACAGCTCTGTTGGTGAGCCGATTTCAGTTAAAACGAGTCGTATCTATTCAATTAGAAATTTAATTGGAAGATATTAAACATGATATTTTAATTGCCTTTCTAGTGCACATTTTCAACACAAGTTGTTATTGTTATTGTTTTGGAATCTTGTGTTGTACTCGTTGGAATGTAATTTCCAGACTGTATTGAATTTTTATGGATTAGTGATTACAGTACCACATTCACCTCATGCAACATGAACACTCATAAGGATCTTATCATGTAATTTCAGTGATTAATTTGGTAATTGGGCTGGCATGGTGGCACAGCGGGGACGCTTTGCCACTTCACAGCTCCGAGGTCCTCAGTTTGATCCTGAGCTTGGGTCCTGTCTGTGTGGAGATTATGGAGTCTCTGTCTGATTGTGTGGGTTTCCTCATGCTGTCCAAAAATATTTAGCTACTCTAAATTGCTCCTAGGTGTGAATGAGTGTGTGGATGTGAGCGTGTGGATGTGTGTATGTGTGTATGCCTGGTGCGCTGGAATGGACTGGAGTGAATTCTATCGTTTTCGTCCAGTGTTTCCCGAGTAGGCTCCAGAGCCACCGTGACGCTGGCTGGGATACAGCAGATCGACTGAAAATGAGCGAATGTGTTATGTAGTGATTATGGGACTTGGTTTGATGCCATTCTTTGGGTGCCATGTGTGCTTCAAGTGGGTCCCAAAAACATTTTGGGCTTCCAAATATACACAAATGGAGCACGGAGGTCCGATGCCGATCCATCAAATCCTACTCCAGTGGGAATCCCAATAGAGTTTTTGTTAATGAACAGGCGTTTTTCACTAACAACCAAACCAATTAAAATGTATAACCTGCTCATCCTGGGGCATCAGATATGCACCCTTAATGGGCCAAATCTTTAAATGCTGTGTTAAAAAACTAAAGCTAGATTTAGCCTAATTTTATTGTAATTAAGGTCTCGGTCCTGTGCTTGCGTTATAGCTGTTGTTTACAGATAAAGCCTGCTTTGATATCTGCTCTGTAATTGGACTCGTTCAATGATGGTCACTGCTTCTCCGCGAACATGGTGGTTGAGTCGCATTCATTAATCATAGGCACATTCAAAGATGCTTTTTTTCTTGCTTCCTAACATGGTGGGCATCTGAGTGTGTAACAAAACTCAGACATCACTCACTGGAAAAAAAGAAGATTAATGATTACAAGAGCATCAGAGGAAATTGAATAGAAAATAGCAATCCATTGCCAAACAATCACAAGCAGAACGAAGAGATTTTTGCATTATATTAGGTTTTTTTTTTGAACAGCAACATTTTGAACAGGAAATTGTCAACATAGTGATTGTCGTTTTGGGTGTCATCTTGTGCTTCGATTTTGATTTTGCCCTGGCAAAAAAAAAAAAAAAAGTTTTGCACTTGTCAAACATGTACAGTAAAATGAGGGGGTAGGTTAATATGAGGTTTTACTTCATCATGACAAGTAAACACATAATTATACATGTTTTCCTCTGAATACTTCTCGACTAGCCGTTGCATCATCGTGTTGCAGCTACAGTATTACTCTGGTTTCTAAAAGTTGTTAGTTGCAACCAATATTATTGTGGGTTTCAGCTTTATTGTATTAAAACCCTAAGGGCTGTGGTAAATGAGAGGTTGAAGACATTTGCTACATTGATCCTTCTCTGTAGCACGCCATTATAAAACCTGAGTTTCCCAGTGTCTCTAAAAAAACCCTGCCAGGTTTCACATGGTCTAAATTTATAAGCGGTTTATATAAGTTGGAACGAGGAGATTGAAAATAGTCGAGTTGGTATAATGCAGTGCCTGGGCTTGCACTCAATCTTCAAAATTAGTCTCACTGTTGTCAGAATGTTCCTTGAGTTGATCAGCAGGACTGCCTGAGGCTGATGAAGCCTGCAATGCCATTGTCAGAGTGCAAAGTCTGCTTTTTTTGCCTCGAGAATTAACATTCCAGTTCAATTGTGATCGGCGTGACAGCAGCAGTTTTTACAGTCGAAGAAAGTTCAGACCAACTTTAAATGTATATTTTTATTTGCGACTATGTGCCACTAATTTTAGTCAGGCGAGAGAGGCGGCTTTGCCATGAGATCAGGGAAAGTGTCGGTGTGGATTAATTTCAGCATGATGGAAGAAAGAAAAAAAAAAAGCTTCTTGCTTTTCACTCCTTCAAGGGAAAGGGCAAAGACTTGTTGTCTTGGTGAAGCAGGTTCCTCACTAGGCAGCAGAAGGACAGAAAGGGTCTGAGTCACCAAGCAATTACCCCTAGCACTGGATTTCACATGCCGCTCAGATAATTAACTATAGAATATGTTAAATGCTCCTGTAGCCACCTACTTGATGCAAGTCTGCGCTTTGTTAAAGCTGAGTTTTTTAGCACATATTGAGCAGTGCCAAGATTGCCTGAATTTAGAAGAACATTGTGTAGACTAATCTTTAATTTAATACTGATTTTAAGTTTAGGCCAAGGTGAATAATTTAAAATAAATATTCAGTAGAAGTGGACAATCAGACAAACAATGAAACCTTAAATTGAGAGTAACTCGGTCTGCGAGCGTTTTTGCAAGACGAGCAAAACTTTCTAATAAATTTTTACTTCACAAATGAGGCAGATCTTGACATACGAGTAGTACGTATATGCTTTGTCTGCCGAGCGTCACGTGATCACAACTGAGCCAATGGTTCTTCTCTCCCTCTCTCTATCTCCCATGCTCAGTCTAAGTGCGCGTGCGTTACTCATAAAGTCAACATCCATGCGCTCGCGTGTACAATTTACAGTATTATAACATTGTGACCAGCTTGTGAGCACGCATAAAGCATTTTTTTTTTTACATTTTGTGTCCAAGTGTAGTGACTGCTCTTTAGTAACTGTACAGCAACAACAGCCCCCGTGAAAAAAAAAAAAAAAAAAAGCTTAAAAGGCTGTAGCAGTGCAGGAGATGAAACTGAATGTAATGTCACATTTCAGCGAAATCCTTATAAGGAGTCAAAAGCAAGTGTATTTAGAGAGGATCCTTGTTAAAGACGTTTGCAGACCGAGCAGTGATTCCGTTTCAGTGTGCGTTTGAGTGTTTTTGCGTGCGCATGCATGCATATGTGTGAAAGTCGTCCTACACAGTAGCTAACACCCCCACTCCTTTTTTGTCTTACTTCAGCCACGATGGCAGCTTTAAAATTTGTATTAATTCTTTTTATATGAATATTTTTGGGTTGTGGAAGAAATCATGAGTTTCTATTATTTCTTATGGGGAAATTTGCTTTAATATACGAATGCTTTGACTTGTATATACAGTAAGCACACTTCTGGATTGAATTATGCTCGTAATCCAAGGTTTAACTGTATTTAGCACTTGAACGCTTTTTGAAGTTGCGTTGTAAAAAAATCATTGTACGCCATTATTTAAAATACAGATTTCCAAAATGCCTATAGTTGCTAATGAACATATTTGTATTTTTTTACTAATTTTGAAGATTAATAGGTACCACTGTAATACTAATACTTTTTCCTGTATACGGTGAGAGATTTGCATTTACATTTACAAACTTTTCACGGGGAACAGCAAACAACTATACAGCATGAATGCGTATGATATAAAATGGTGGTCGATGCATTAATGTTAGCTACCCAACAAAACCTGTGTGTGATAACACATTATTTGATATCCGGGTTAGCAAATGATATTGATTAACATTAATTCAACCCGTATTACAATTACTAGAATATGCACTATCAGAAAAGAAAAAGCGCAATAATGTTTTATGGTAAACAATATCCCATGTGTGAGAGAGTAAAATTTTTAATTAAAATCTTTAGTCATAATAATTGTATTAATTAATCCAAGATGCCACATAGTAGTAAAATAGCAATATATGTTTGCAAGTAGGGAATCATTAAAAAGAAAAAACTGATATTAAAATGAGCTCGTATATCGTAATGGAACATTTCTCCGCCAGGGTATTTTTCTTCTGAGGGTTGGAACTTTTCCACTGACGTTAAGGTTAAGTGTGCTAATCGCTCCATACAACAGCCTTTCTTCACTTTCACATATGACACATAGTGAAACTGGAGCAGTGTTATTAAAGTTAGTGAACGTAATGGGGCTTTCTGCACTTCCTTTGCTTTATGTTTCCAGGGAGTGAGGGGAAGGAATGTTAAACGAGGCCAGAGTTTTCAGGTAGCTTTAATGATCCAGAGATTGTGCAAAGTCAGAAGACTGCCACAGACAGAGATGGTATAAAAGTAGAAACTGGTGTCTGCTTGAAATATAAATGAGGGTGTATTGTGTATTATGTCTAAAAAAAAAAATAAAAAAAAGAAAAACAGTCACCTTCTTGGTAAATCCGTTTTATGCTTCACAATAAAATATCTTGGCCTGCAAAAACAAAAAAGTAATCCAAATATCACTGACTTTTATATACGAGTTTAATAGCCAGTGTTGGTAAATGCATGGTCAAATCTCCATCTTGTTGATCGCTTTTTAATTTCAAGGTATCCATAGGAAGATGCAGTAAGATCCTGGTCATATGAAAACAACCTTTTAAAGTTTGTTGCCAAGATGGTCAACAAATAAACCAAATTTTCTGTAGAGATGTTGCCAGAAATCCACGAAAGACGCTTTTTCTTGGCTTTACAGACAACTAAATATTAACAGCACTCAGAACATCAGCGATTTCTTTTACTGTAAATTCAGAGAGCCGTCGACGTACAAAGAAAGGTCAAAGATGCATAATTCCAGTGACGCACCCTGATTTCAGGTTAATGGTTCAGAGAAAGCCCCTTAACTAGGGATGGGTGGTGTATCACCTATTTAAGAGACATATATACTGTATATAGTTTGAAACAAAATTATAGGACATAAGACAATACCATATGGAAATACAAGGTGTGTTCAAGTCAAACTGGTACTTTTTATGAGTGCAGAATAGAAAAGCGTGGGTATGGGAGTGAACGTTCCCTTTATTTCTCTATATAATCCCTGTGTTCATGTGCAAACCTCATGGTTACGACTTGTACTGCCTTGCTGCCTATTTTTTTTTTATAATTTAAGCCATAAAATATGCTCCCAAAACACTTTCATTTCAAACACAATACATTAATACAGCACCCTAAAAAATAACATTAAAAAAGTAAAAGTAAATCCATATACTGTACAGTACTGTATGGCTGTGTCTCTCGCAGTGCTAGAATTAAAATCATATATTGCCATGAAAAAAGCCATAAAACATTGCGGAGGATATGTACGGTTTCCTCAGACAATTATTAATGAGGAAAATCTGCGAATGACTGAGGCCGCGAAATGTCATAAGAGCAAGCAGGCCTGTTATTAATTTTTGTTCTGTTTACATTTGGATTGTTGTGTTTAATTGTTGTGACTTAATTGATGTGTCGATTAATTTGTGGAGAACAACTGAATGAGCGTTCTCAAACATCGGACTGTTTATTTTATGTGCAGTATCTTTTCATTTCCATTTTTCAAACAGTCTTTGCATTTTATTTTGATCACAAGCCTATTTTCATAAAAGTGCTTGCAACCTCCCACACGTGCCTTTCACTTACACCCGAACACTTAGCCCACTTTGTAGAAAATACCGCACTTTATACAGTGCCATGAAAAAGTATTTGCCCCTTCCTGATTTTTTTGTTTTTATATATATATATATAAAGTCTGGACTTAAATCCGATTGAGATGATTTAAACAGGCTGTTCATGCTCGGGAACTCTCCAATGAGGCTGTATTAAACAATTAGGAAGAGAAGAGTGGATAAAAATTCCTCCACAGTGATGTGAAAGACTCATTGCCAATTATCACAAAAACACTTGAGTGATTCAGATTTTTATTGTGATTCTGTTAGTATCACAATTTTATACATAGTCTGATTTGATCTATTTTTTTTTTTTTTGTTACAATTCTAAATGAAGAATTTGCTTCTACCACACAGAATTCTGTGCTTCCTGCCAATCTGTGAATAGTTTAGATTACACCATCTGTAGGATTATACAGGAACTGCAGCACATTACCACCATCAAATGCAGAAAAAATCTAAATTCATATTTTTTTTATGCAACACAGTAATAATGATACTTATGAACATTCAAGTTATGAATTTCCACAGATATAAATGGACTATGGTTCTACTTCCGGTTTAATCACGGACGTAGCTCATGTGTAATTTGCAATCATATAGAATATTTCAGTGTGTAAGTGAATGAATAAAAAATCTGGTATATTGTATGTGTGAGGGATAAATAAGTCAGCCTGACTGGTTTCAATTAGTTAGTCCGGAAACACTATGATAGAAAATGGCTGTCCTGTACTGCTGTCCTGGTGGTGAATAATCCTAATTTCGGAAAATCCTCAACAAAACAGAGTTCACAGTCCAATACAGTCGAAAACAGCTCAAAATCCTCAAAATGGGAATCCTCTTGCGATTTAAAGGTTCAGAGACAGCGTTTCACTGTGAGATTAATTTATTTAAGAGCAATTAAGTTTTTTGCCTTGATGGCAGTGTGGAGAAAGGGTACAGGTTTAGTCAAGTGGATTGCTATGCTTAAAATTATATATTCGTGTCAAAGGTGTATATGACTCACTTTATCAGACTTAAGAACAAATCGGACTTACAAATGTGCTCTCAGGATAGAATAAGTTCGTAAGTCAAGGACTAGTTGAATCCCACACAAAAGAATCGAGATAACTCACTGAATCAATTTCCTGCCCCACCGCTAATATATCATGTATTGATATTCAGCTTAAAAACACCAAGACATTATGTTCCGTGACATTATTATCGCCCACTCCTTCAGTACGTATCAGTTCAACTGTAAGTCAACTTAGATAAAACACTTGATCTATACTTTCTGCATAGTTAACTTTATGTATATTCCCATCTTTCTCTTTCTTCACTAATGACAATGTTTCTCCACCACCACCTCCTCTGTATTATTCACAGTGCCAAGACGCGGTTGGTGTCTGGCTATTATGCACAAAACAGAAGCTGCCCTGAGCTGCACTCGCTAAAATGTAAATGTACAGCACTTGTGTGAGTTCCCCTCGGGAGGTGAAAGGAAAAGTTTGACCAAAATTCTAAAATTAGCAGCATGTGATTGAATCCATTTAAGGGAAAAAAAAAGGTCTAACAGTCCAAATGTCCTTCAAGTGAACCAATTTCAAAATTTGCCTAAGTAACTATAATGAATTATTAACCCAGAAGCACCACAGGGATTTACAGGATGAGAAGGGTCATCACCACTTACAGAGTTTACTTATAGTGTTTACTGTGTGGCTGTGTGGAAATCGAACAAAAATACAGTTCTAGTTCGCTGTCTGAATTCATCAAATGCTGATCTAAGTGGTGAGACACTTGGTCCCATCCGTCTCCCAGTCTGCTGGTCAGGACTGAAACATCACTATTACAGGTTACACAGGTCCTTCTCTAAATCATCACCCTGCCTACTAAAATCACTAGTTTTGAAAGAGCACCTCCAGACAGAACTGCCTTTAGGTCACTCTGAACAGCGCTTTAACACAATTCAAACATTTGAAAGCCTTGTAATTTACCTGATTCGTCAATCTTGTGTATAAAAGCCGGAGAGAAGAAAAAAAAACAAAAAACTTGTGGCTCTGCGGGAGTACAATCTGCGAGTCATTCATTACTGAATATTCATAATATATTGTGACTCATAGAACCATACCTGCACCCGGACAAAGTAGGCATTTGTGGTTAAGCATTCAATAGCTTACAGAGAAGCCAACATACAGTACACCTTCACAATCTCAGCTGCAATGCTGTGCATCAAGGCTAGTCGGCTTCTCTGGACACAAGTTTCAGAATGGAGCAACTATTTATTGATTTAGTAGATCGTTTTATCTAAGTTGACTTACAATTGAATTGATACGTACTTTAGGGTTGGGTGATATGGACAGAACATAATATATTGGTATTTTTAAGCTGAATATCAATATCATGATATGTTAGAGGTAGGGCAGAAAATTGATTCAGTGACGAATCACGCAATTTTTCACGTGTGGCAATTGCATTTTAAATTTTTTTTTTTTTTAACTCGGATACTGAGTGTCTGCATTTGAGGTGGTAAGACGTTGCAATCAGTTTGGCTTTCTGCACTACCAGCATGTCCCTGTGCAGTTTTCCAGCTAGAAGATGGGCTTTTTGTAGATTAATTCAGTCACTAGACTGGAAGAAATTCAGAGAATTTTGTTTTTAAAAGTTATTGAAGCCGGTATGGATGAGTAAACAAGATAATCCCACTTATTTGCCATTGGGCTACCGGAAAATCCTCGCGCTTGGCCGTCTGCCATGTCAGGTAAGATGGATCTTCCTGTGAAAGTTGTTGTTTTAGACTTAAACACGACTCTGGAAACAGACCTTGCACAACATCGAAGCGGCTTGGCAGAGGAGGCACAATATTATAAGCACCAACTTTCCAAAAACAGTGAAGAGACAATGAGGAAATAAACATCTGGATAAATATGATCTTCAATATCATCTTCTTCTATAAACCACCCAGCATGAACCCTAGCATTGGATGGCGTGTCATTAGCTTGTGACATAGCATAATGCTGTTTTTGAAATGATGTTGACGCCATTGCAAACTCACAAAAAAAAATGAATTTAGACATTTATTTATAGAGTTTATGCCGCTTCACATCTGTTTGCACAACATCCGACTGCACTATATCTGTGCTCCCTTAGGTCTATAACACAGTTCATAAATCTCGACTGGAAAACTGGATGGTCACAACAGCTTCCCGAACACGGCGTTTGTATTTCTTCTACAGAAAAATGCATCTCTTGAGTGTTTTAGGGTTATTTCTCCTTTGTCTTTTTTTTAAATATTACAGTGAAGTGCATCATGGCTCCCAAAGGCAGCAAAACCAGCGTTAGTGACAGCAGTTCACGGCAGCGGATAAGTATTTTATTTATTTTTATAGGGCATTATCTTAGTTGCAGCAGGAACCAAAAAAAAAAAACTACAGAAGTATAAACTTCTCAACATTTGATGATCAAAAACTCCTCCTGGGACTAATTCCTTTTTAAAAGAGCACTTAACAGCACTGCTGCAAGTTTGAAACTAACCTAGGGTCAAGCAGTCACACATACTAATTAACACATACTGCAGCGTACCTCGAGGTGGGCGTGTCTGCCCAATCAAGTTTTTCTCGAGGTGGCCATGGCTATACGGGTGACTCAACAGAGCCAATCAATTTAGCGCTTTTTCCTGGAGGTGGGCGTGGCTATACGGGTGACTCAACAGAGCCAATCAATTTAGCGCTTTTTCCTCGAGGTGGGCGTGGCTATACGCTTCACTCAGTAGAGCCAATCAACGCGATAGTTTACAAGGTACACACGGAGGATGCTAAAGACACAGAAACTACAAACTTTCACAATCCTCACCAAACACAAAAAGGCTTACTCCTAAAAAATTTGATGTACACTATGAAAACTGAAATTCGCACCATAAGTTCAATCAAAATGTTTAATAAGGGAAGTTATGTGCAGTAATTTGTCAGATGGTGATCAGCTAATTTTTAGCTTTTAAACTATTTCTACAAACTCTTTAACCAAGAACCACAGGTTTACGAGTATCATGTATCACGCATGCACCTCTTGTTTTCACACCGAGCGGCAAGTGATCGCAACTGATCCAATTATTTTTCTCTCTCTTGCGCTGCGGAATTGTGGGTAATAGTCTCCCCTGCTAGTGCTCGTCTCTTACTTATATAATCAACGTCTCCCTCTCTGTTTCCTCGTGTCTCATATGTGTGTGCGCGCGCGTAATTTGACACCGACACACACACACACACCGACACATAACACTCTCAAAGGTGTGTATTCTTTTCAGAGGTAAGGTGCTGGTTCATTTATTTATTTATTTATTTTTACTTTACAGCAGTGATTTCGTTAGTATGCGCTCACGCGAGTGTCATTAGACAAATTTCTTTTTTCCCCGTTAAAACAGTGTTTCTGTTGTTTGTGTGTCTGTTGTGAAACTTAAAAAGCGAGGTGGGGGGAGGGAGGAAGAGTTTTACTGTGTAAGACGAGGCGAAACTGTTTACTGCTGCTCGTCCCACTACCTCAATTCATACTTCATCAAAAAAAGGACTGTTATGTGTTACATTGTTGTGTCTGTCATGTACCTCTTTGTTTGCACATTTGCACATGCACTTTGTCTATTGTGTATTTTTGTATAGAAATTTGATAGTTCTTTTAGATTAACTTAAAAATGAAAAAAATGTGTGTTGTAAATTTATGTTGTTGCATGTATGTAGCACCCTGGTCCTGGAGGAACGTTGTTTCGTTTCACTGTGTACTAACTGTATATGGTTGGAATGACAATAAAAGCCGACTTGACTTGACTTGACTTGACTAATTCCACACTCACACACAAATACACAGCGCTTACGTGCACAAAAGGAAACACTTATTAAAATTTTTTTAAAGGTAAAGTGCAGGTTAATTAGTTTTATTTTTACTTTATATACTGTATCAATTATTTTTATGCATTTATTTTTTTGGGCTGTGAAACAAATAATTTGAGTTTTCATTATTTCTTATGGGAAAATTTGATTTGGTTTATGAGTGTTGTGGAATACGAGCCTGCTTCCAGAACGAATCATGCACGTAATTCAAGGTTCCACTGTATATAAATAGTGTTAGCTCAAGCTGTGGGCCTGGTCCATCTCCCAGAAGTTTAACAGTGTGAGTGTCTTACCTGAAGGAGCCTGGCCTGCTCAGACTGCAGCATGTTAATCTCTTGGCTGATGCTGCTCTGGCCCTGCCTCAAAGCGCTGTACTCCGCCTTCAGTTGGCTCCCGTGGGCTGACAACTTGGCAATTTCCTCAGCCAACTGGACGAGCAATGCTCGCTCCTGTCCCTTCACGGACTTCAGGTCGGTGTCGTGGTGGCTGAGCGAGTGCAGCAGTGACGTCTGTAGCCCTTCCAGTCGCAGAAAGTTGCTGTTGTAGTCGGGGCAATTGGGGTCGATAAAGATGTTAATGCGGGAGCCGTCGCCTCTCTCTACAGTCACCAGGGCGTTGCCTTCGTCTTGATTAGTAGTGATGAGGGGTGGAGCATCGGGGCCTGAGGGTGCCTGGGAGTGGTTCATTAAGAGGATGGTGCCTGTTACAGTAACGGCTAGAAGCACAGCGACGAAGAGGAGAATGGTGCACAGGAGATAACTACAGCTTGTCCTCTGCGAGAGACAGAAGGAAAAAGAGCAAAAGAGCGAAAAGGGTTAGCGAAACAAAAAGAGTCTTAGACGAAAACGAAACAATTTCAAATGACAATATTTAGACTGGAATGCTGGAGCTGCCACACCAGAGACCCTGTTTATCTGTTTCAAAGATGTCATGATCATGCACTGCTTTACAGTTGACACTTTAGTAATTCACTTGGCACTCCAAGCTAACGGCACATGTTAGGGAAATTAGTACAAGCACAGTATCATGTGGGTGTTTATTACTCTGATGTTGTTAAACTAACTGCCAGCACAGACTACAGACAACACATGTGCACACAATAATGTGGATATTTTCATCCACATCTATCTAAACATTTTAATATAAATTATGTCTATATATGTATGTAGTGAAAAAAAAAAACAGCTGCTTGCAGAACTCTTTACTGAATCCCGGGGAAATGTATGATAATTATTTTCTCTTCTGTCCCCATGGTGAAAATCGTTACACTTTAGGGGTCGGAGCTGAATTCCTATTACCCTGCTGTGTGCTGACTGTTTACAGTCCACCCATGGAGAGACACTAACCACAACAAGCCTACGGGAGTCGTTCCCTCGTTCCCCCATTTCTCCACTGCATCTTCTGCAGGCCCTGTCATAGTTTTTTGTGAAAGATAATAAATATGCAGAGAAGACTCCAATCTAGAGTCATCATTAGGCTGCAGAAGAGAGCGGTCTCTGCAGAATAAAGCGATAATGTCTGATGTCTGCTGGGATTAGGAAACCTTGCCTCTGGCCAGTTGCGCAACTAACGAGAGCGTCACATTTCGGCTTAAGAACAAGAAAGGCTTGAAGAAAGGTGCGGGGAACGAACGCGTGCTAGGACACAGGCTCTCTCCTACAAGTATACAAGTCGTGAGGAACGTTTGTAGAGAATCAACAGAAGTGCTTAAAAAAGAAATTTCACCTTTTTAAGATAGGAAAAGATAAGATAAGCCTGATTTTCTGACATTATCAAGGGCTTTCAAACCACAGGGGTGGATAAATCATGAATATATAAGCTACCCTGCCAGGCAAGTAAATGCTCCAGTGTGCCGGTTGGAGTTGATAAAAAGCGGTAGCTAATGTGAACGGAAAAAAGCTAGTTTGCTAACCAGTCCATACTATTTGAAAGCTTTACAGCTTTTTTTTTTTTACTTGAGACTGTATTGATGAGTGTAGTTTAACTACCATGATCTGCCTAGACAAGCTAGTCTTCAGTAGGACTGTAACTAAAGGTCATGTCCACACGTAGCTGGGTATTTTTAAAAACTGCGGATAAATTTCTATCTGTGGTTTTGGCCTTTCGTTTTGGTCTCTGATAACTGAGCTTTTGGAAAACTCCTTCCAAGGTGAAGATTTTCCAAAACTTGAAAGAAATTTTGGCTTGTCGTAACGTCACCTTGTGTGCCGATGATGTCATTGTCTGTGTGCTAGTCTCCTTGATTTGACGTCAGCTTTGTTGATAAGGATATTTTGTGCCATGGTGGACTTACTTACAGTAGACCAGTAACGTTGTGTACTGGACTTTTTACATGCGTGTATATACACGTGCAGTTACTCACACATTACGTTAACGAACAGAGGTGCCTGAATGTACTACGAAGCTCACTGCTGCTACATACTGTACAAATCTCACAGACCACGCAGACAGCGACGGCGGTTTTGGACGAGACCAGTCGGACTTTTACAAAGCGCAACCGGTGATGACGTTTTGTCTAGGCTTCTGATTGGCCTCCTTGTTGATTACGGACACTCCTGACAGCACTTAACCGGGCGTTTTGCGTTTTCATGTACACAGAGATATTTCTAAAACGTACAAAGTCGTGTGGACAGATTTCTTTAAAAAAAAAAAATTGCTTAGTTTTTAAAAATACCCAGCTACATGTGGACATGGCCTAAAATTAAGGCTGCTTTCACAATAGGCTTGATTGATCCATACTGTGCTCAGGAATGATCGTTCACATTATTAATACTGTTTCCATACCCCAGTACACGTGTGTATTTACTTTTTAACTGCTCTCCGATACAGCAGAGGGCAGTATTTACCTAAGTTGCTTTGAGAGCTGACAATAAACACAAAGACAACAAGAGTGCACCCACCCTCACTCCATGCCTAATATTATTGATATTTTGAAGGGGGAAAAATGTCAAGAGTGGCCTTCTCACGTGTCCTTCAACTTTATCAGCTATAACCGTGCAGCTTAGAGGATGAGATCAGCAATGTGCTGCATGTAAACTGAGATTTCAGAGGAGACAGACTGGTAGACTTTCGTATTTGATTCGAGCCATGCCAGTGAGAACCTGAGACCTTTCCATGCACAGACTCGAGCACAGTACGCTGATCCATGCCCAGAGTATTTCTGTTATGAAGACGGGGTCAAGTGTACCAGAATCCGTGCTTCGGGCCGTAGTGTGAAAGCACTAAAAAACCCTAAAACTGTATTTTCTAACGCTCGCCGGTTCTGCTCATCTCCTAAAACTCCGTAAAAATATCCGTATAAAAGGAAGCTTTGTGCAAGGTCTCGTTTTGACATTATGATCAGAAAATCCTCAACGTTTATGGATCATCACATTTATGTGTTTCCTTATGCAGCATGAGAAAGACATACAGTATACAGCTTCAATTTGTGCATCCACAACAAACTTACCCCTTTACATTAACACGTTATTTCGGTCCTTGAACTCCACCGTGGGAGGGCTTTAACAGAGGAGCTCTGACTCACTGACGCGGTATGCTATGTTACACTGCACAGCATGTGTATAAAGCATCAGTCTTGTCTTCCTCTGTGAAAGTGAAGACCTTTCAAAGAGTGCCTCTAGGGGACCAGGAGAGCACAGAGGCTTTTAACTTTTAATTTTACTAGCAAAGCGCCGACCGGAATACCAATCAGCAAGCCAGTGACTGCACGCGTATACACACCCACACCTCCACCGCCGCCGTGCTCGTTTGACCTGGGACAATAGAGGCTCGAGATCATGAGGCCATGCTCAACCAGGCATGGACAATATTTTGAGAAGAGCTTTTATGTGTCATCAGTGAAGCGATGCTGGTAAGGCAAAGGACATGAGGATAGAGCCAAGGGTGTCTAAAATAAAGGCATAGCAGCATTCTCCTCTTCAGCTCATCTTTCAGTGGCACTGTACCCAAGGCACGGTGACACCAATAGCGCTGAGGTCAGAGCCAGAGCATAATATACAAAGCGGGAAAGCAGTCAATGATTACTTGGGTTCAAAAGAGTCAGCCAAAGACAACTTCAGTCAGCCATGCCTCCCTATTGCTTTTAAGCTTAAATAAAGGACAAGAGCTCTGGAGAGGGGAAAAAAGGCTTATTTATTGAGGAGATGGATGGACAGATAAAGAGGTGCAGCATTCTTTCAGGTGATCAATTCTATAGCCATTTGCCGCTTTTTAATGATCCAATCGATACGGCGTAATAAAAATGAGTGCTCTTGACATTCCACCCAAATCGCTCCCTCCGTGAATGAAGATATAGCAGATTTTGCTGCCCATTACGGAGGCTAGGATTCACAGGGTCAATCGATTGGTGTGTGTTTTCAACCTCCCAAATAGCCAGTGCCAGTGCTCTAATGTTGAATAGCCTAAATAGTCTCTTAGGCGGTAATGCTTCATTAAACAAGCTTGTCTTATGGGCCAGTGGTCCTGAGCGTGCTTTCAAACTACAATACAGTAGGGGTGGGCCATATGGAGCAAAAATCATATCTCTGTATTTTTTATCTAAATTTTTTAAACGTAATATACTGTATATACAAAAAAAATAGCACTCTTATAAGAAATTAGTTTCTAATGTTTTATTTTCTATTTTTACGATGTTGTGATGTATTGGTGAGACGAACAGTTTGGTTATTTTTTTGGTGAATTACTGACAATATTTCTCCTAAATTTAAATATAATTATTGTTATTTAGAGTGTATATTTAATGGAATTGACATCATCAAAATACATCAAAATAACCGATGACAAATAAAACTCAAATAAAACAAACTGCAAATAATTTGTAAACAAATTGTGTTAATGCTTTGGCTAAATAACATTAAGAAATCAGTATTTGGTGGAATAACCCTGATTTACAATTACAGAATTCATGCGTTTTGGCATGTTCTATACCAGTTTTTCACATTGCTGTTGGGTAACTTTATACCACTCTTTGCTTTGCTTGATGGTTTGTGCCCATCCATCTTCCTCTTGATGATATTCCAGAAGTTTTCTGTAATAAATTGCAGTGGTCATTTTTTTTCAGAGCTGTATATATAAAATGCTATATATACTATATCGCCAAAAGCATTCGTCGCCTGCCTTCATATGTAATGTATATGAACTTCAGTAACTTCAGTAACATCCATTAAATAGGGTTTAATATGATGTTCTCCCACCTTTTGCAGCTATAACAGCTACAACTTCTCTGAGAAGGCTTTCCTCAGGGTTTAGGAGTGTGTTTATGGGAATTTCTGACCATTATTCCAGAAGCGCAGTTGTATGGTCAGGCACAGATGTTGGACGAGAAGGCCTGGGGCTCGTGGTGAGGGTTTGTTTCTTAGGGGTTTTACTGAACATTCTGCAGAAACAGCCACAGTCCTCTTGAGGACATTGTTTTTCCTGCTTTTTTTTTCATTCATGCAAAATCCAGAAGATTGCGTTTTGTTTATTATTCTGAAAAATGGTAATTTACATAATATGCTGCTTTTCTTTTCTTGCATACAGATACTTCCTTGCAAGATTATTTTTTTTCTGGAATACTAATGAAATCACAAATGTTTTTTTGTTTGGGTTTGTTTGTTTGTTTGTTTGTTTGTTTTACAGTATAGTACTACAGTAGTGAAAAGTTTGGATGCAGGTTTGGATTTATTTTCTGCATTCTAGAACAATACGGAAATAACACGTCATTAGGAAATGAAGTAACAACAACAATAGTCGTTTTATTTTAAGACACGAAGGTTGGCTGTTCTGGAACAGTTCTTGCAAGAACAGTATTGCGTCAAGTGCATTTGCAAAACCCATCAAGCACCATGATGAAACCGGCTCTCGTGAAGACCTTCCCTGGAAAGCAAGACCAAAACCTACCACTGCTGCAGAGGAGAAGTTCATTTAGAGTCACCAGCCTCAGAAATCACCAATTAACAAACAGCACCTCAGTTTAGAGCCGTTATGAAGGATTTACAGAGCATAAGTAGCAGATACTGTACATCTCAGTATCAACAGTTCAAAGGGGATTATTGCATATTTTGGACGCCTTAAGCATTGTTTTACAATGTAGAAATGAATAAAAATCAGACGAGACTATTAAAGTAGGAGGTGTGTCCAAACGTTTGACTATTAGTGTACATCTTTAGTGTATATTTTCTAAAGCGTGGGTTGAGTGTTCAGTTGTAAGTCAATGCCACATGTGCGAGGTCACAAACACGTTTTCACATAATTGAGTCCCCTTTTGGAAACATTCTGCAACAATATAATTTTTTTTTTTAATAACTAGCAGTTAATAGGCGTTCACTAATTATGTTGTATTTCAGTTTGGGAATGCAATACAGGGGCATATTTTCAACACTTGCTAGACATTGTTATTAGTCAGAGCACCTTAAAGCAGACATAGAGGGAGTCTCTGCATCCCGTGCATACTGTATGAATTCACAAAAACGTGGGAATGAACTGTAGCATTTCGGACGCACAGTCTTGTGAGACGTGGCCTTGAAATTTATTTTTACTCCTCTGTGGCTCTATGGGGTGAATGAAGCATGAAATGTGCTTTCTTTATGTTCTTCTTCATATGTTCATTGAGACTTTTTGACTTTTTAATGTAATGCTAGTGATTCGCACTAGCACGGCAGCATATTTCAGCAAGGCAAGGCTGTGCAGAAAGTTTGTGAGAGAAATCCAATATGTAATTATATCAATATAAACAGGAGTGTCTCATCCTACAGTATATCTTGCTTTAAAATACACTATATTGCCAAAAGTATTCGCTCGCCTGGGAATTTTTGACCATTCTTATAAAAGTGCATCTGTGAGGTCAGGACTATGTGCAGGCCAGTTAAGTTCTTCCACATCAAACTCGCTTATCCACGTCTTTTACTGACCTTGCTTTGTGCACTTGTACGCAGTCATGTTGGAACAGGCAGGGGCTGTCCAAAATGTCTCGGTATGCTGAAGCATTAACAGTTACTTTCACTGGAAGTAAGGGGCCGAGCCCAACTCCTGAAAAACAACCGCGCCAGAACACCTTTGGGATGGAGGCTACGAGCCAGGCGTTCTCGTCCATCATCAGTGTCTGACATCAAAAATGCGCTTCTGAAAGAATGGTCAAAAATTCCCAGACATTCCCACACTTATAAACCAACATCATATTAAACCCTATGGATTAAGGATTGGGTGTCACTCAAGTTCAAATCCATGTGAAGGCAAGGGGTGCAAATACTTTTGCCAATATAATGTATATCAATATACAGTACATTAAAAAAAGCTATGGTTTAAACCTACCTTATTTTGTGAGCAGTACTCAGTACTTAGAATGTTGTAAATATGACTGACAACATGATGAATGTGAGATCCAGTGGCTACTACTACAAATAAAAATGACCCACCAGGTCATGTAGCTTTTTTCTTTTTATTACTGTTTTATTGATCATAACCTATGAGTTATGCTGGCACACTAATAACTGGTGGCTAACGACTCTAGTCTTCTGACTTTTCTCTAATTAAAATGAACACAGCAGAGGAACCAGTTCGAAGCATCCACCAAAGCACTGCCAAGTTACTGACCCATGAAATATCACCCGCACCTACAAATTTGGTGTGTGTGAAAACTGTTGCAATGTGAAACCAACCGAACCAAATGAAAAGATGTCAGAATGTCACAGAAAAAGAAGAAAAAAAAAACTCTTAGCAAAAACTCAGTGTAAAAATGGACCATGGTTCATTAGGAACGACAATGCACTTGTTATGAGTAGCAGGGTATGAAACGTGACCTTTCATGAGGACCATGTCTAGAAGTCTAACTCTATATAGGTTTCAATACGTTGCATCACTCACACACACACTGCATTCTCGTAAGTTACATCTTCCAAAGAGAAACTGATAATCCACTGCAATATGTCCGACATGTTTCATTTTTATACAGATAAAGGCTCCAGCTGATCTTTGTGTGATGGCTGGAGCAGCGCTGAATCCCTGGGCTTCTCATATAACTGAGAGGAAGCCAGAAATAAAATCAAAACACCGATCCACCTGCCAGCTACACAAGCTGCAGACCTCACTGTGGCTTCCTCATTATATTACAGGCCAGACAGGGAGCTCGGTTTCGCCTACGACTCGTTCAACAGGATACGCGCGGATAAAACCTTTAGGATTAGATAACCGTGAATCTCGGCTCAGGAAGCAAAGCATTGATGGATTTTTTCTTTTTTTTGCCCACATATGTTCCTGAATCTGGTTAATGGGTTGAATCTTGTGGACAAGGCAGATGGATGTTTCAGAGATCAAGTGGTCCAACATCTGGATTGATGCACATTTGATTTTAGTGGTCCAGAGAGTCTCCAGAGACTAATGGCTTTGTAATGAGCGATTTTAGCCGTAAAAAAGTGGTTGCCTCTTCAATGTTCATTGAACATTTTATAATTAATACAAGATCAGCATTTTAAAACAGTCATCTCCAGATCTGGAAAAAATCCTGAGAGCTGGCTCAGTTATTGAGGATTTGGACTACTAATAGGAAGTTGATTGGAATGTGAGTTGAAATTCCAGCACTGCCAAGCTGCCGTAATTGGGTCCTTGAGCTAGACCTTCAGCTATCAACCAAATGTAAGAATAGATATACGGTTTGACATAAAATATCCAAATACAGATTTATTAATTGTGAAGGGCGGATCATTTTTATACTAGTATGCGACACAAAATTATGCACAAGGCTTTCTGTTTGGAAATATCATTACAGAGTTGACTGCATCCTGAATAATTCAAGAAGTCAGTATAATAGAATGATGTAACACTGCCTGGCCAAAAAAAAAAAGAAAAGCACAGACTCAAGGATTTCTTTAGATTTCCTTGAGGTTTGATTGTGGTGGCTCATATGAATATGAGTCCTCATGCTCTCAGAACAACTCTTTGGAATGTGCCATCAAAAAAAAAAAAAAACATTTGATGGCATAACCTGGTCGGTCAGTATATGCAGGTCATCAGCTGACTTCGTTTTGTTGCCAGAGGACGTTGCCGAGTCTAGATCTGACCAACTGTAGCAACCCCAGATCATAACACCACCTCCACAGGTTTGTACAGTGGACACTATGTATGATGGTGCATCGATTTATGTGCTTTCTTTCTTACCCTGAATTCACTCTAAAATAGGTTGCATCTGGACTCATCAGACCACATGACCCTTTTCCATTGCTCCAAAGTCCAATCTTTATCCGGCCTATAAAACCGAAGCCTTTTTAAAATTATTTTTTAATACTTACCTCGTAACTTGCTTACTAGAAAACCACTAGGTGGTTTACTTATGGCCACACACCAAACCTTTAGTCCCAAACCTGTTCACATTGTAGGTGTGAAAATGCTCTTACTTTCACTATTAAAACATAGCTGTGATTTCTACAGTCCAGGCGATTTTTACAATGCAACTTCAAAAAGCATCTAAATTATGTTCATTCATGATTTTATCCTTATCCACATTGCTACAAAACTACCATTATCGAAGTTGACAGTTCAGCATTATCCTTCCAGATTTTGAGTTTTTTTATCCTAATACCAGTCATTTCAAACCTCCTTTATTTTTTTTCTTTTGCTTGATTCAGGCGACCCTTCTGAAATGACAACCTTTTTTCTTTTTCTTTTTTGGCGAGGCAGTTTCCTTACCTATACTGTAGTTTTCATCCCAAACAGCGGCCTACGAGAAATTAAGTCTGAGCAATGTGCAGCTGCAACCATGTCATGTTATCCCTGGTGAAGCAATTTACCCAGTTTAAGAGTGTAAGAGCACAGGAATTAAAAGCTCTGTGAAAAGCTCTGCAAATGTATGACCTCTTCTGTCCTGATAACACATGCAGTACTGTACTGCTCACTGATTTGAGACCAGCAAGTGCCAACAAGATCTGGCAAGCTGAATGGCACTGCGCTTAGAAATGTTGAAAAAAAAAATGTCTCTCTATCTGAGCAGGACTTTTAGAACTGGATTTCCTGTACAAGTAGTAAATCTCCAAAAGAAGAAGAAGACACTCAGTTGATAACATGATTTGATGTTATGAAAGAAAGAAAATCCCCTTTTTGGGGGGATTACATTAAAATGTTGGTATATACACTCTGGTTTTTAATTGATGTTAAATATATCATGGTACCTGTGTTAATTTCATCAACGAAAATAATGACAAAAATATTTGTCGACAACCTTTTTCCCTTTGACTAAATCGAGACGACGACGATCCATCATGGATATAAATCAACAGTGACGGTGACAAAATCAGAATGCGATATTAAAATGTGGTTTAAAAAAATAAAAATTAATAAAACATCTGTCTTTATTTTTCATCAACAAATCTTTTCCGCAACAGTCCAAAAGCAGAAGTATTTCCCGGGTCACGGCACGCGCGCAGTGACGGGATGTTACAAGCTCAGTCATCTTTACCTCTTCATCATCGCAGCAGTATTACTCGGGTGAAAGAGAAGAGACGATATTTGGGCCCGTTCTCTTCATATTGATCCGGAGCAATAATGGAAATATCGGAGGGGAAACATTGTGGGCGAAATACCTGGCTGGAAAAAATACTGTACCACAAACTTGAGACGCATCAAGGCATACCATAAGAATCACCCAGTTTTACAGCCTCTTTGTGGTAATTATGTTACTACATGTTAACATAATTATGTTGAGGTGTATTTCAATTTATAGTTAAACCGTGCACAAACATATTAAGCTAATAGGTAAGCAAATGACTGTGACCACCAAGTGAGTAAATTCATATTAAAAAGAAAATACTGTATTGTCCGTACTGCTCCTAATGTTTCATAGTTACAAAAATATGGACATGCAGCAGTTGTTGTGATGGAAAATAAATAAATAAAATTAGATGAAAATGTTAAGAAGAATTTATTTTAAGATAATTAATTTGTGGGGGGAAATTGTTTTGGCTAGACTAGATTGACTGTAGGGTTTATTAATAATAATCTTATTGCTAAAATGTTATGTTTTTATTGACTAAAATTAGACTTAAATGCACAGATTTTTAGTCGACTAAAACCTGACTAAACAAAAGTAGGATAAGATTGACTACTGTACATATGATTAAAACTAACAGGGACATTTATCCTGGGACTGAGATGACTAAAAGGCTAAAATTGCATGACAAAATTAACACTTAATGGTACGATACTATACAAAAGTTACATTATGGTACATAAACATCTAAATAACATATTTTTGACAGTACTCTAGTACGTGTTCCACAATACCATACTAGACCATGTACCATAGTGTGGTCCGAGTACTACTGTATATCAGCAAATAATTACCACAGTACTATAAAAAAAAACACCATATACGTTAATAACAGTACCACATAACTACAATGGTATCTACGTATATCAGGTAACATTTCCTGAGATTCAACCAAACCTGATAAACACACTCCAAATATCAAACCAATTTTGCTTCCTCTGAGACTTCAGCTTCATTAGCCGGTTTGAGATGATAAATGTGTAATAAACGGAGCACAGAGAGATCATGGTCATACTTCAGGCAGTGAAAAGCAAGCTGCTGCAGTTTTAACTCTCCCACGAGAGGTCTTAGGTCCTTAACTTAAATGGTTAACATAGAGTAGCATGGCTTTCTTTGTAACTTTTTTTTACTGACATGAAAGCATGACTGGAAAAAGTGCATCCCATTAAGGATAGAGTAAAAATCCCATTTAAAAAATCTACTATTCATGATGACCTTAACTTTTCATTCTTTTTAGTTAAAAATAAAAAATAATGTGACTAATCACTAGTCTATTCTGTCAATCAATGACCAAAACAAGATAATAAAAAATATATATCATAGAGTCTTTGACTATATTCTCACACCATAATCCAGTCAGGGCTCATTTTCATCACTGAGGCCTGAGTGTGAGCAGTTCAGGTGTGTGGATTCAGCCAATGTTTTTAAAAATGTTAGAAATTCTCAGCACAAAATACAGTTAAGAAGTAAACACAGAAACAAAATTACACACTCTCAGAAAACAAGTTACTAAATTGTACTACAGGTTAAAAAAAATGTATAGTGACTAGCGGTATGCACGATGACTATAATTTAGCACTTTTACCAAAAATTGGGCTTTACCTAAAGTGACATTATATATATATATATATAATTGTTGGTGCGCGTCTCGCTGGCGTGTCTGTATCAAGAGCCACGGTATCCGTATCCAGGGTAATGTCAGCATACAACCAAGAAGGACGAACCACATCCAGCAGGAGTAACTGTGGACGCAAGAGGAAGCTGTCTGAAAGGGATGTCCGGGTGCTAACCTGGATTGTATTCAAAAAACATAAAACCACAGCTGCCCAACTCACTGCAGAATTAAATGTGCACCTCAACTCTCCTGTTTCCACCAAAACTGTTCGTCGGGAGCTCTACAGGGTCAATGTACATGACCGGGCTGCTATAGCCAAACCTTTGGTCACTCGTGCCAATGCCGAAATCAAGCGAAAATCTTGAGCTATGCACAATGAGAAACATGTATTGTTCTCTGATGAGTCCACCTTCACTTTCTTTCCCAAATCCGGGAGAGTTACGGTGTGGAGAAGCCCCAAAGAAGCGTACCACCCAGAGCGTGGCATGCCCGGAGTGAAGCATGGGGGTGGATCAGTGATGGTTTGGACGGCAATATCATGGCATTCCCTAGGCCCAATACTTGTGCTAGAGAGATGGGCGCGTCACTGCCAAGGACTACCGAACCATTCTGGAGGACCATGTGCACCCAATGGTTCAAACATTGTATCCTGAAGGCGGTGCCGTGTATCAGGATGATCTACAGTAAATTGGATTGTTTAAACCTTGGTGAATACAAAAATAAAAAAGGACAAAAAGTAGGTAAAGTTTGTCACATTTTTGTTTGTACAGTCGTGGCCAAAAGTTTCGAGAATGACACAAATATTAGTTTTCACAAAGTTTGCTGCTAAACTGCTTTTAGATCTTTGTTTCAGTTGTTTCTGTGGTGTACTGAAATATAATTACAAGCACTTCATATGTTTCAAAGGCTTTTATCGACAATTACATGATATTTATGCAAAGAGTCAGTGTTTGCAGTGTTGGTCCTTCTTTTTCAGGACCTCTGCAATTCGACTGGGCTGCTCTCAATCAACTTCTGGGCCAAATCCTGACTGATAGCAACTCATTCTTTCATAATCACTTCTTGGAGTTTGTCAGAATTAGCAGGTTTTTGTTTGTCCACCCGACTCTTGAGGATTGACCACAAGTTCTCAATGGGATTAAGATCTGGGGAGTTTCCAGGCCATGGACCCAAAATGTCAACGTTTTGGTCCCCGAGCCACTTATGGCTCGGTGGTCCATCGTGCTGGAAAATGCATTGTTCTTCACCACACTGTTGTTGGATTGTTGGAAGAAGTTGCTGTTGGAGGGTGTTTTGGTATCATTCTTCATTCATGGCTGTATTTTTGGGCAAAATTGTGAGTGAGCCCACTCCCTTGGATGAGAAGCTCACCTTTTCTTTTCCGGACAAGCCTTTTTCCAGATGCCCCATACAATCGGAAAGAGGCTTCATCCGAGAATATGACTTTGCCCCAGTCCTCAGCAGTCCATTCGCCATAGTTTTTGCAGAAGATCAATCTGTCCCTGATGTTTTTTTTGGAGAGAAGTGGCTTCTTTGCTGCCTTTCTTGACACCAGGCCATCTTCCAAAAGTCTTGGCCTGACTGTACGTGCAGATGCGCTCACACCTGCCTGCTGCCATTCCTGAGCAAGCTCTGCACTGGTGGCACTCCGATCCCGCAGCTGAATCCTCTTTAGGAGACGATCCTTGCTGGACTTTCTTGGACGCCCTGAAGCCTTCTTAACAAGAATTGAACCTCTGCCCTTGAAATTCTTGATGATCCTATAAATTGTTGATTTAGGTCAAATCTTAGTAGCCACAATATCCTTGCCTGTAAAGCCATTTTTATGCAACGCAATGATGGCTGCATGCGTTTCTTCACAGGTCACCATGGTTAACAATGAAAGAACAATGATTTCAAGCATCACTCTCCTTTTAACATGTCAAGTCTGCCATTCTAACCCAATCAGCCTGACATAATGATCTCCAGCCTTGTGCCCGTCAACATTCTCACCTGAGTTAACAAGACGATTACTGAAATGATCTCAGCAGGTCCTTTATTGACAGCAATGAAATGCAGTGGAAAGTTTTTTTTCGGGATTAAGTTAATTTTCATGGCAAAGAAGGACTATGCAATTCATCTGATCACTCTTCATAAAATTCTGGAGTATATGCAAATTGCTATTATTGCTTAAGCAGCAACTTTTCCAATTTCCAATATTTATGTAATTCTCAAAACCTTTGGTCACGACTTTACACTCACACTGAAGGGACACACGTCTAAACGTGACGAAAAAGTGACTTTTGTATAATAGGTGCCCGTCAAATCCATCTCTCTTCCATACAATCCATATTTTCAGTTCAGTTACATTCATTGTCCTTTCTTTTGTCTCTTGTCCAAATAGAGATCACTTTGAATTATACAGTAAGTTTATTGTCCTGAAAATGAAGACACTTGACTACGTGAAAGATACTGCTCAACTTTAAGGCACACATATTGGAAATTAATTAAGAGCTTCTTGTTTTAGGCTAATGTAGACACTTAAACATGGTTTGCTCACGGTAACGACCTTTATTTAGCAATAATGCTTCCTAATTGGAGATCTGCTATGGGAAACTCATTACTACGTGCATCATTGGTTGTCATGTGTCATGTGCGATATGATGTGTATTCCTTTCAACAGGGCATGAATTAATCACCCGTATTCCCTTGTTATTAGTGTATAATTGGCAGCGTGTTCTCAGTGTAGGTTCTTGGGCCGTCGCTGTCAGAAGCGATTCAACCAAACGTTCATCATTTCTTCGGAGACCTTTTATCTCGGCTATTTGTCACCTGTACGGAGTGGTCAATAAGGAAGCTTTTTCACTGAGAGCCTTGAATTGCCCGTGCGTGTACTGGAAGAAAAGTACATGTGAGGTGCTGCCTTGGAAAGTACACTTATTGAGACATGGCATTGAGGACACTGAGTACTTTCACAGCATCTCGGGAAAGAAAAAAAAAAGTTGCATGTGGTGAGCTGGGAAAATGAGTGCTTCGGCAGAAACTGTCCTGAAAATAACAGTCATCTCCGGCTAGCGTCTACCTGCAAAGTCCTCATTATTACATTTTAAACCGAGTACCACCGCTAACCTCTTTTAGCTCTGGATGACTGCGGGTCATGTCGGGTTTGCATGTTTGTGTGTCTGCATGATTGTAATGGGTTTAACATTTCGCTCTCTCGCATGACTGGATCCTGTACTCATAATACCTCATAAATGTATTCAAGCCTTGTTATATGGTGTGCGTAATACTTTATAATCCCTGTATAATAGGAAGGATACACATAAGCCTCGTTTTAATGCCTTTGTTTCTATAGCGACAGCTTATTCACAGATATTTGTACTTGGAATAAGCCAAGACGATTAATACAGGTTATATTGTAAATTTTTGGAAGGAGTCTCCAGTCTAAGTGCTTTGTAACAGATAGAGGTACAGTAAATGACTTCCTTTATGTTTTTCATCACAAAAGTATTAAAGTGATAGTTTATTTATTTTATTTTTTTCAGGACAGTCTTAAATAAAAATTGAGGTGCATGTAAGTACATTGCTCTAGGTGTTGGATTGTTTTTCTTGCTCTGGACACCAAATCTGAGGTTTGCCACCTGGAACGCGAGTACAATGTAAGTAATCGATTTCCACAACTCTCTTTCTGTGCAAGAATGCATCCCGAAGTTCAGCTGAGACTCATGAAGTTTTTCTTGATATTTGGAGTGTGTTTAGCAGTTTTGCCATAGGTACAATGGTAGTTTTATGGTACTTGTATCAATTCATATGATGTTTTTGACAGTTATTGTGGTACTTACTTGCTGGTATAGAACATAGACAAGACAACACTATGGTAAATAGTTCTACCATGTACCAATGTATGGTAGTATGGAATACAGAAATATGCTACAGCTATATTTATGTATAAATATGCTATGCTATGTTTATGTACCGTAATGGTAACATTTATATAGTATGGTACTCTACCACTGCATGTACTGTATGTAACATTAAATCGAGTTTCTCTCCCAGAACTAGCTGTTTGGCAAACCAGAGCTAGTTGTACAGCTAACTGGAATTAGCCATATAGCCAAAGAAAAGAGCAAACGTGAGTAGAGGACACACCGCTCCTTCGAGATCGCGAGTATGAATCCCGGGTGATACTGTAGCCTTTCGCAGCCATTCGCCTGAAGAGAGCCGATTGGCCGAGCTCTCTGGAGGCATGGGATTTGAAGCACTTAGTGCTTTCACATCGATCACGGTTCTACAGCCAATCACGGGTGTCTGTGAGCTCACGCAAGCGGAAGAAGCGGATACCGGATAATCGTCCGAGTTTATTACGCAAGTACCAACTGTGCATGAACGAAAAGATGCGGTTGGTGGCATCACGTGGCTTGGAGGAAGCACGTAAATTGGGAGTTGATGTGGGAGTTCTCTGATGACGAGTGGGAATTGGCTACCATTTAATTAGGAAGAAAAGCAAGAAAGCCCCCCCCCCATTTTTTTTAAGAATGAATATGTCTTCATAATGTCATTATTTTATAATGCATTATAAAATCTTTTTACACATGAATTATCAAGTCTAATATTGTAAGGCACTATGACAATCTGTGGTGCAGGACTACAGCATCTTCGAGTTATAATACAGATCCTGTTACCATTAACCATCAATTACCCTAATGAACAGATATTACAGTGCATATCTTTCTATGTATGAATTCAAACGCATTTATAAATCTGGGTAGTTTAGGGCTAAAGTTACACTGTCCACTCTGAGCAGGCTTCCTCGGCAATGCAATCCAAGGACATGTGAACAGGCAACAATTTGTCTTTCAGCCAGGCACCCAGGCTGCGGAAACCGTCGCAGGCGGCGCATAACTCTCCTATCGCATGCTCTCTCGCATTTTCTTTCTCTCTTTCTGTGCTCCCACTGGACTGATAGAAAGCACATAGCCTCAGTCTGTGCTGTCTCACTGGCTGGATCAGAAGCACAGGAGGACAAAAGATTAACTTGCACACTACACACACACACACACACACACACACACACACACACACACACATGCACACACACACAATGCACCATTTTTATCTGTGATGTCCCATGCACCAGAAGAATGAGTGCGGGAATAGAGATTTATACATACAAACACAGATACACGCGCACACACCCACACACACACATGCACCTGTGTCTGAACACATTTTCAGTTATTCATTCCATCAGGTGTTTTTATTCCGCGCGAATACAACTGAGGTTTACGGCTGAGTACCTGTGGGCCCGGTAGCGGTTCTGAAGCAGCCCTGGGAATTGACCTAATAAGCTTCCAATCATTATCACAGGGCTTTAACCCAATGAAGGCTCATTTATTCTTTTACAAAAAAAAAAAAAATTATAATAAGATGAACATGGCAGGTTCATCTCTGGTGTGGTTCAGCAAGAACTGGTTTGTTAAGCAGAGAGCTGCACTCGTTAGCATTACGGGACAGATAATCCTCAATCAAAATCAAAAGCCATAACGGTTTAACCACTTTCCTGAGCCTTCCTTAAAATGTAGGTGAAAATACAAACAACAATACTCGCAGGGAGAGATTCAGGCAAAGATTTTGGAAGCTGGCCTGATAAATTAAAGCTGGGCGATTTATCCTTAAATACTATTTAAAAGTTTAAACCAATACAAAGGAAAAACACAGCCTTTCTTCACTCGATAAACATCTCCTAAAGCCTGAGCTACTCCCAAACACAGCACGCTTGGATTAAAAACATGCCAAGATAAACAGGCAGCACTTCTTCCCTCGAGGACTGAGCTTGTAGCAGGGAAAGCTTCGAATATCACTTCAGAGATATGGAATTGATAGAGGTTGGGAAAGTGCGATATGTAAAATAGAATCCTAAGCCGAAATTCAAATTACATAATAATCAACATCGCCACATTCTACGGACAAAGTGGGGAACTGTTTTATTTTATTCTAGTAAATGTTTTTGAACAAAGTTGACTCTTATGAGTAGAATTTATCTGAATTAACTTTTAGAAAAGACAAATTTTGACATAATCTCTTTGCTTTTCAATCCGGCTAAAAGCTTTCGCATTTCCTCAAATAAAAATGGTTTAGTCTGAGCTGTTAGCCACGAATGCACAGCTGTCTTCACTTTTTCATCAGAAGTGAATCTTTGTCCTTGTACGGCTGCTTTCAGGCGACCAAACAGGTGAAAGTCTGATTAAGGGAGATCAGAACTAAAGGGAGGATGCTTTAACACCTCAGTGTGGGCAGAGGTGTGCGGACATGCATACAAGATCATGCGAGATCATCACACCCTTGGATATCAGTCCTCTGTGTTTAATCCAAAGTTTAGTCTTCAGCGTTTCAATAAGCATCTCATTGTAACAAGCACTGTCGATTGTTAAACCCTTTTCCTGATAATGATCCAATACTGGCTCTTGTGAATCCGATAAAACTGTAAGCATCAATCTTCCAGCTGATGGTTGACTTTTGAACTTTTTTTCGGTCAGCGATTGAGGAGGTTTCCGCTCCATACTCTGACGTTTATTCTTAGGATCGTAGTGATGAATTCATGTCTCGTCACCAGTAATGATTCTCTTTAAGAAACTTTCACCTTCCTTAGAGTATCGCTACAAGGTTTTTGTTTGCAGATATCCAAATGCTTCTCTTTACTTCTCTTCTTTTCACATTACTTTTATTATGGATTTACCTAACACACATCTGCACGTGCACGACCATTGTCATGTTTGATTATGTCCACCTGTCTTGGTGTCAAAAAGCAATCTGATTGTCAATTTTGTCTTCACAGTATCATGCTCCTTTTGGTACAACGCAATCTAACAGACGGTTTGGAGTTGCCAGGAAGACCGTCTGGAGAGCCTGAAATTTAATGTTATGTCATAAAAATAATAATCATAGTAATAATAGTTGATGCTGACATCCCTGTTAACACCAACACACGTATCGTCTGTTAGATTGCTAAAGTAAATACCCAAGCCTAGTGTCTGCTTCAGTGTTTTAAGTAAAAAAAAAAAAAAAAGTGGTGAAGGAGAAAAGAGAAAAGTTTTGTCGCTCATTAAACACTATTGTAACTGCGCTAACAATGTCCTCCATGGACAACCATAAACAACCACCAAATTCTCTTAAGAATAACTAACAAACATCTCTGACCAACAAATTAGGACAAAGCACATAAACATCTCATTTGCGCTCTTCATTCTCTGCACACCCTGGTTTAGTGATTGCCCAACAGTGCACAGATTCATACTGTATAGATATTGTTGTCGTCAGTCAGGCTTGCCAATGTCTGCCCATGACACTCGTCCTCGCTGGCAGGATATAAATCAGCCTTGAGTCATTATGCTCACGGAAGAAAACAATAGTTTCCCTTGGAATCAAACCCTTGGCTTTGTGATTTTTTTTTTGTTTGCTGCTGAAGAATACAGAATCGCATACTAGGCTTGGGGCACAAGGGCAATATATTATACAAAAAGAACCATAGGTACCGATGCCTGAAGGTGCAGTGAAGTGAAGTGCTTTTCATTTCCCACTAACACAAGGCACCCTGGATGCTCGCCTTGATCATTGCCACAAAGCAGCTTTGCAGATAGAAATCTAGATGTACAGTTCTGTGAAAAAGTCTTGAGCCAGCCCTCATTTCTTCATATCTTGCATCCAAAGAGCCGCACTTTCTTGTATTTTTTTAACGTAGTCTTGCAAACGCTGTAGTGCCAATGTAGTCAATACATACAGCACCTCTATGGAAAAACCCCATGATGAAATTCTATCAATCATTGACTGGACTCTCCCAAATCCCAGATCTCAACATTTCTGAAGCATACAGAACAGAAGACAACCAACATCCAAAAGAAGAGCTTTGGAATGTCCTTCAAGAAACCTGGAAACTGTTCCTGAAGTCTGCTTGAAGAAATTACCAGACAGGACAGCTTGCCTAAGAGACTTCAGGTTGTGTTGAATAATAACAAGGGCCAGACTTTAATCCTTGTTAGAATTGGACAAACTCCTCTTTGTATTATATAGAATACCATATCTACATGTATGTTTGCACATACATGTTGTTGCATGTTGATTTTCAATTCAATTAAATTTTATTTGCATAGCGCATTTAACAATTGACATTGTCGCAAAGCAGCTTTACACAATCAAAAGAATTATATAAGTTTGTATGAGAAGTGAACATGTATGAATCAGAATGATAAGACAGTCCCTGATGAGCAAGCCGAGGACGATGGCGACGGTGGCAAGGAAAAACTCCGAGATGGCAGTAGGAAGAAACCTTGAGAGGAACCAGACTCAACAGGGAACCCATCCTCATTTGGGTGAGAACGGATAACAGGGATTGATCTGCATCATACTATGTGTTAGGAGGCTGGAAGTTCAGTATAAAAGAAGATCTGTTTAAGTTAATATGGAGTCCAGTTTGTTATTGGAGGCTCGGGTAGACTGTAGGAAACTCCAGTCCTGAACTACTTGATTTTCATTTTCCTAGAACCATTTATAAAAATAGACTTCTGCATAGATTTAGTTCCTGAATGAATAAGCAAGTGATGACGATGGCAAGGAAAAACTCCCTGAGAAGACATGAGAAGAAAAACTTGTCTAAAATGACTTTGACCAAAAATTAACCCATCATCTTTTTTTTTTATCCATTAGATCAGTGGTTTCCAACTTTGGTCCTGGAGGAACCCCTCCTGTTTTAGTGTTTGACAAGTCATCCTGGGATGTGCGCAGGACAGTCGTTATCATTATATCAGCAGGTCTTGTTTAAAAGCAAACAGTATCTCACCAAGTTTTATGGGGCAATAGTGGCGCAGCAGGTAAGGCTCTGGGTTACTGTTCAGAAAGTCAGGGCTTGTTTCAACACCCCAGCACTGCCGAACTGCCACTGTTGGGCCCTTGAGCAAAGCACCTAATATTCTGATTACAGTCTATACGATTACATCAGCAGGTAAGAGATTCTGGCTGTATCCCTGGGTGCTGTATCATGGCTGACCTGGCACTGCGACCCAGGCATCGTAGCAAGCTGGGATATGTGAAGAAATGATTTTCACTGTGTATGTTACAAATAAAGGCTTTTGATGAAAGACTGAGAAGTAGTAAGGCTTTAGGGTATCTATGTAGGACCTGAAATCTGTCACGAAAAAAGAAAATGGAGGGTTGGAAAATAACAGTCCAGACCAAAACACTAGGTTGTGTATCCATTACCTTGTATATACAGTGAACACATGTTCTTTCGAAGTCCAGTTTAAAAAACAACAACAAAAAAACAACCATGTCAAGCCCAAATCTGATATGTCAAATACCAAGTCTTGAATCAAACACCTTAGAGCCTCACCTTATTTTACAATAAAATTGAGATGTGCTTCCAATATTTGGAGGTAACAAGGCAGCACTTCCTCAATAAGAAGCCTCATAAAAGTGTTTACGAGTCCCAGAGCAAGGTGTATGGCACGGCAGCACCCACTCAGTGTTCCGCTGAATTTCCCCAGCGCAATACCGAGAGATCACGCTGAAGTGTTTGAGGTCTGAAGAATAAACGCTCAGCCAGACGGCAGTTTAAAGAAAAAGCAAATGGAAGGATTTTATCATCTGGGACATCAGAGAGTGTGTTGAGTTATCGGGGTCATCCATTTTATTTACACACTCGCTGCTCTTCTCCGGAGTCATATTAAGAGGCTTCTAGGTACACACACACACACACACACACACACACACACACACACACACACACACACAGACAGAGATAAAGTAATAACATTTGCTGTTGAACCAATCCATTACACAATGCACAATTGAAATAATCCATAAAAAATATTTAACGTCTCTGCTGAAAGCAATGTAAGTAGCTGCTTCAGTTAATGAGCTTTTTCGAGGAGCCGCACAACCCTGCTGAGCTATTTCTATTCTTGCACCTAATAATAATAATAATAATAATACAATGCTGAATCACTTATTGTGCTTTACTTAGAATGTTTAATTGCATTTTTGCTGGAAATAAGTTACTGTCCATTAGTCAATAGAGTAATATCCTTTATACCGCAGCGCTGTTGAATACCCAACTCTGAATGCTCAGAAGTTGTTAAATAATTTTTCTATAACAGCAGTTCTGCTGCTAAGCCTTGCTGGCTTCAAGGATTATGTAATGCATTGTTCTAATAATGATCATTACTATATTTAAAAGTAACTCAAGGGACCTCAAACAGATTTTTAGAAATATGTCTAATTTTCATTATTTTTGCATGGAGGCTACAGATTTAGGTGGCTCGGTGGCTTAGTGGTTAGCAGGGTCGAGCGTTTGATTCCTGCGTTGGCTAATTGGTGTTCCCAAATTACCCGTAGTGTGTCTATTTGTGTGCCCTGTGATGGATTGACACCCTGTCCAGGGTGTACCCCCGCCTCCTGCTCTAAGTCTCCTGGGAAAGGATCCAGGCCTCCCCCCCTCCACGACCATGAATACAGGATAAAGCGATATAGACGATGAGTGAGTGACTGGATGTGAGTCTCCAGTTTTAGCACTTTATAAAATTCTGAAGCTATAACTTTGGGTTTTCCAAAGGTTCTATCCGGGGTCACGCAAATGATGAACCTCCTTCAGGGGGTGCGCACTTATGTCATCTCAGGCAGTTTTTCCTCGCCACTGTCACCTTGCTCATTAGGGACAAATTGATAAAGCTTATACATTTGTCCTTTTGTTTATTTTATTCATTTCAAGATTATTATTTCTGTAAAGCTGCTTTGCGACAATGTCTACTGTTAAAATGCTATACAAATAAAATTTCATGGACCTGATTTAAACTGGGCTGGAAGGTGGCGTAGTGGTTAGTTATGGCCTCGCACCTCCAGGGTCGAGGGCTTGAGTCCTGCCTTCAGGTCTCTGTGACAGTTTGCATGTTCTCCTCGTGCTTGGTCGGGTTCCTCCCACAGTCCAAATGCATACAGAGTAGACTAACTGCCCATAGTGTGTGGGTGAGTATGTGCATGTTTGTGGCCTCTGATGACCCAGCACTGCATCCAGGATGTTTCCCTCCTTGGGATAGGCTCCAGTCCTCCAAAAGACCCTGTACAGGATAAGCGGTATAGAGAATGAGTGAGAACTGAATTTTCCATAGAAAGATGGGTAAGGGGACTGTCTGTCAAGATCTGCTATAATATCAGGACTGTACCTGTTTAGTCAGCAAATTAAACTATAAACAATTTCTTTTTATATGTAAAGTTTCATCACATGCAAACTGCTGTTTGTATAGGAAGAATTAAAGACTTTCAATATGGGCTGTTCAGTAAGTTGCATCTTCATCAAGAAAGAGGACATGGGAAATCCGAATCAGAATCCCTGAGGAGTATTTGTTTTTTCTACTGTAGGTTTGGTTTTAAAGCACCTACCACACTAATGTACCAAAAACTTCTTTTAGCTTGGTTTATCCATACCTGTTTCCCATCGTGGTGTCTGTGATCCCAAAAGGCAGCTGTCAGATTACAAAAAGTATCCCAAAGACTTTAGACATTTTTATCTGTGACCAACTTATTTCTCTTCCCCTGCCACTATCTCAATCTATGCCCCACTTCCATCTCCTGTGAGACTTTCCTACAAATCCTTGAATGTTAGCCTTTTGCACTTCCTCCACACTTTGCCACAGGGGAAACACCACCCCACTGCTGTGGTAGGACTGCTAATGCTACTCTGCCTTTTACAACCCACCAGGAACCTTCTGTGACATGTAAGCCATTTTCCATGAAATGAAAACAGAAACAGAGGAAGAAGAGGTCATGTACCCCAAATTGAGAGGACACGGCA
>JAAGKR010002378.1:0-46125 GCA_011419295.1 Clarias macrocephalus
GTTTAATAATCTGTTTTAGTAAGTTGGAATGTTTGAAAAGTCAACAAGACCACAAATAGGTCTCAAATAGGTTATCAAATACTCAAATGAGAGATATAAAATAGTAATATATCAGTAGAAAGTTAACCTTCACACTTTTTCTCCTCTGAGTAAACCTCATGAGGTAGTTACCTGGAATGGTTTTCCAACAATATTAAAGGATTTCCCAGCGGTGTTGCGTCCTTGTTGGCTGCTTTTCCTTCACTCTCTGGTCTCTTATCCATGTCAATTAGATTTAGATCGGGTGATTTTGGACAACAGATCATCTGATGTAGCACTCCATCACTCCAAATCTTGGACAAATAGCTCTTACGTAACCTATAGGTGTGTTAGGGTTCATTGTCTTGTTGGAAAATAAATGATGGTCCTACTAAGTGCAAACCAGATGGAATGGTATGTCGCTGAAAAATGCTGTGGTAGCCATGCTGATTAAATATGCTCTCAAATTTGACTAAGTCACCAAAGGTGTCACCAGCAAAGCAACCCCACACTGTCACACCTCTTCCTCCATGCTTCATAGTGGGAACCATACATTCAGTATCTGTCTATTCACCTTCTCTAGATCTAATTAAGACATGGAATTTAGAACCAAAAATTTCATATTTGGACTCATCAAATGAAAGGATGTCCATTCCTTGTGTTTCTTTATGTGGGCTCTAATTTGAGGAGATTGCTCTAAATACAGTATGTACAGTAGCTTCTGAGGCTCATCATTCTAATAAACCTATCCTCTGCAGCAGAGGTAGTTCTTGGTCCTTCTTTCTTGCGACAGTAATCGTGAGAGCCTGCTTCATTATAGCGTTTGGTGGTTTTGCCCACTGCACTTGGGCATATGTTCAAAGTTCTTTTTTTCGGATTGACTGGCCTCCATTTCTTAAATTAAGGTTAGACTTTAATTAACTGCGTGCTTCTTGCAATAATATGAATTTGTACAGTAGTTGTGGTAACACTACAATCAGGGCTATTGACTCTGTACCCACCCTTTCTCTGCATGATGATCAAGACCCTTTCAACTGATGCTCTTAAGCACATTAAGAAGGCAAGAAATGACACAGATTAACTCTTAACAAGGCACATGTGAATTGAAAACCACTCCAGGTGACTACATTGTGAATCTGATGAGAGAATGCTACTGTATGCATGTGGTAAACTGTATTCAAAACTAAATGTGGCTACCTTGGACGATCTAAAACACAAACTTATTGGTCGTTTGAGGCGTTTTTGTTTAATACATAATTCGATACGTGTTCCTTCACACTTTGGATCTCTTCAGTATCAATGTACACTGTCGGAAAGAATAAAAATAAAGAACAACCACTGAATGAGAAAGTGTGTGTCGAAACTTTTGACTGTTATCATTAATTTTACAACCTCAGGAAACGTGAGTGAGCGAGCGCAGCGGTGCGCGTCCCCGTTGTTTGAGCACGCGACGTGCGCGCGTGGATGTAAGAAGGAGAGAGAGGGAGAAGAGAGGGAGAGAGAGAGAGGGAGCTTCAGTTTCGCGGTGACGAAGAGGACGGGTCCGCAGGCGGTAAGTTTTTCTATTTCAAACTGAGATAGTATATGCTAAAGACTTTACCTTTTGAATGTAGAGTTGCTAGAGATGACCAGTCGGTGTATGTGCTTTTCATGAATACGCGCACACACGCGTTATCATCCTCATTATCGCGCATGTTTTGGAACTCGCTCTCAAACTCCGTTCCGCTCTGGTGCGCTGCTATTCTACGACATGTACTGATTCATCACAAATGATCAAAGCTACTCTACAGTCAGGTAGTGTTTTATATTCTCTTGCTGCTGTGTTAGTTTTACTTCATCTCAACATGTTGTTAAGAGGAAACATAACGTCCTGAAACAACACTATGATAGAGTGGCCACGCATATTCATTCTATCATCACTTTTTATTTATTTATTTATTTTTTATCACGAATGGTGAAGAAATCAGTGCTGTCAGAAAGTATTGAAAGCTTTTATGTTCACTCATGTTATGTTGAGGCTTTGATATTGTTATTATTTTTATTATACTGGTAAGCTATACGTATTCGTGCGTTATGTCTAGGCTATGAGAGCTCTCTCTCTCTCTCTCTCTTTTAATGGATTGTGTAGTGATTAACAATCTCCTTATCCACTCCTCCAGGTCAGGCTTATTTAAATGAGCTCACTGTCCAATCACTTTAACTGAGATGAAGGATTTCTTCCGCCCATCCGTCTGTTGCCCTGAGCATCTTTCTATTACATGACTGTTACTCTGTGTAGGGATTCACTATATAAACACTGTATACAGGTATTGCAGCTCTTTTCACTGCTAATATGTGCTATGTGGTCTTGTGATGTGATTGTGTAGCCCTTAAAGCTCATTTTTTTATTTTTTGTTTTTAATAAACATATATAGGGCTCAGGATTGGACTGTATAGAATGACATTATTTTCAGCACACAGTTTTTTGATTTTTGATATGAATTTTAGTTCATTTCAACCAACTACCCAAACATGATTGCATGATTACGTTTTTATTTTTATTTTTTTTAGCAAAAAGTAATCAATGGGTCACACAGGCAAAGAAATAGCACAGATATTGCTTGAGTTTTAAGGGTTTTAAGTGATTATAAGTTTTAAGCGATTGAGTTTGAGTTTTAAGGGTTTTAAGGTACACACTAAATCAGGCAGCGTTAAAAAACTTGTAGCTCACTGACAATGCAGGAGAAATCCAAAGAAATGTTTTTGTTTAAATCCAAATGGTGACTTTATTAATGACCAAACAATAAAATAATGTTAATTTCATAAGATATTCTACATGTTTGTGTACTGATTAATCAACGAAGTAAATGTAGCAACTTGTTGGTCAGTTGGAAGGTGCAAGTGAGCCCAGTGCTTCTGGTGTTAACAATTCAAGTGCACTCAGAATGGGACTTAGACAAATTATTGGACAAACATGGACAATGTTTATGTAACAATTAAACTTTGTTATTTTAAATGACGCTGTCATTTCTTGATAAACTACACTACCAGTCAAACGTTTGGACACACTTTCAACACCTTCAATTGTGGTTCCTGATTTTTATTTCTTTCTACATTGTAAAACAATGCTGAAGATCCAAAATACACAATAAACTCCTTTGATAGTGAGATGTGTCTGCTACTTATACCCTGTGAAGCCCTCATAATGAGTCTTAACTAGGGTGCTGGTAATTTCTGATTTTTGTGGCTGTTAAATCTAAATGAATGTCTCTGCTGCAGCAGAGGTACATTTTGGTTTTTCTTTCCAGGTCTTCATTAGAGTTTCATCAAGGGTTTTGCAAATGCACTTGACAATACTGTTCTTGCAAGAACAATTCCAGAACAGCTGACCTTTGTCTTTTAAAATAACAACTTTGTTGTCATTTCTTAATTACTTAATGCCACATGTTATTTCATAGTTTTGAAAAAAAAAAAGGGTTATTCTAGAATGTAGGAAATTATTTTAAACATGTGTCCAAACATTAGACTGGTATTGTATATTTCAGTAAAATAATTATTTTTTCCTCTCATTTAGTTAGTCATAAGTTCAGTAGCACAATTGCCATAATACCTGTAGTTGTGTGTTCACTTGGTTTCTATCTGGGAGATGACAAAAAATGTCTTTATAGACAGCAAACTCAAATGTGAATTCCAAAAAAATCACAATTTATGTGAAACCCACATAGATTAAATTAGAACTTTTTTTAAAATTAATTAATTTTTTTATTTTTTATATATAATGAAATATAATTAATGCTGCTCAATAATTTGAATGGCGACTTTTGACTTTGACTTTTGGCCAGGCAGTGTATTGTTCCTTGTTAGTTACAGCCTGTGGTACTCCTACTGCTCCAACAAGCTATAAAACTTGACGTTTTCTCAGACTTGTTTTGGATATGTCTTAAAAGCAGGTCTGATTATAAAGAGCCTCTTAGGGTGGAATGTGTGTTTCAGTTGGGTGTATAAAATATTATCAGAAAATGTTTAAAGTCCCAGGTGCTATTGTGGATTGCAGAAGAATCATCTCTAGCCATCCTGGGAAAACTTCTCGATGTAACGATCCTCGTTTTTTTTAAACACCCATAAGAGAGGCATTATCTACAATGATAGGCTCAAAAAAGTGTATGTCATACAAAATGGTTAGACACTGATTTGTAGTCTAGGCTTACCTGTGCTGAAGCCCTAGGGTCTACGAAGATAAGAGGCCTATCATGAGATGATAACAGAAATTATATTGTTTTGTTATTTGTCAAACTAGAGCTTGTTTAATTACCAAAAAATAAGCTGACCTCTCTGCCTTGGTAGTGCAATGTGTTTTGCTTTGCATGCATTTGCATTTTTGAGGAGAGCTAGAAAAGTCACCATTTGCCAGTGAAGGTTACTCTAATTGGAAGCATTCCTGTACTTGAAAGCAGTTACATTCACTGAAAAGGCATGATTGCTCACATCAAATAGACAGCTAACCACAGGACACTAGACTCAGAACTAAAAATGCAGTTCAATAAGGCATGTGAATATCGGATACAGGTTCTACAGAGGGTTGTTACTGTAGTAAAGTATTTGAGAGACGACTTGATTTAGCCACAGGTTTGGAAACACCAACAATGGCAACTATTTGAGTACCATGGTATTATTCAGATTTCTTTATTCTTCTTTATAAGCCCATATTACCAAACAATTTAAACACTGGCAGAGAAACCCTTCCAACCTCCTCTCCCTGAATGTGTGTGAAGATTTAATGTCCCTAGTTTACTTTTGATTCTGTAAAACGTCTTTGCAATCAGGAGCATCAAGTTCAGGTTAAAAGTGCTATATATACTGTATATATGTATATACAGTATATATATACAGTATATATATTTCATATATATGAATTCAATTGCAGAGTGAAACTTGCTAAGTATTTGACACTGGCAGAGTGGGTATCCTGTGGATCACATATATTTGGTGGGGGTTAACAGTGTGATGTCCACTGAGCATGATGCGCTTTGTGAGTTGAATTTTAAGGACATAATTAAGGCCTCTTCTACAAAGAACACTAGACGAAAGCACTTAGATAAGTGCTCTATTTAGTGCTCTTAAGACAGTGCTCTATTTATTGCCTCCCAGTAGCCTGTGCGGGATTTAAATTGTCATTGACTGAACATATTTTCAGTTTTGTGCTTTAAAAATGTTTTTTTTTTTAAAAACTTTTTGTCAAAGGGAACTTAATGCTATCAAATGATTAAGGCATTGTTGCAGCTTAAGGATAATTACAGAATAGAAACTTTAAAAACACTATGTGTTACCTGATGGCCAGTGCTTGCTGTTGCAGCCAACGCTTTGTGTCAGAATTGTGTTGGTATGCAGCAGTCATTACTCATCTTTGCTGATCATTTGAGCACAAGAAAGGAGGCCAGTGTACTGGGCAAAAAGATGAAAAAACCTGGAAGTTTCATTAATGTGCAAAATGTGGAATGCTATTGTCCAATATTTCCAACAGAAATATTATACAATACAAGAAAATGGTACAGCTACCAAGTCATCTGAGCCTGAGTGTGAGCTGTAGATGCTTCTGTGCATATCTGGGTGATTGTCTGGCTAGTATAGGATACCGGTCACATAATGATGTGTGAAGAATTTGGGTTTTAAAACATATTCCACTCGATTTTCACTCAAGTCCTTCGCTCATCAGCATTAAGCCTGGAGAAGAAATTCCACAGTAACTTGGAAGAGCGCCATGGTGAAAGTAGTACAGTTCAGCAAGTTTGCACAGAAAGTTAATGCGGTTACTGAAAGTATTAAGAAAAATAAAATCTATACAGTGTTTCACAGACATACAGTAGCTGTTTATCCAATTGACCAACATGAGCTAAGAGTGTTCCTTCCCTAAACTTGAAATATTGAAATATTGATTGTGATCAAGCATGCAGCTAGACTAAATCAGAGTCACACTGATGTCCACTGTGCATGACATTTTTTGTGAGTTGGATTTTAAGGACATAATCAATGATTTTCTTACAAAGAACACCAGATGAAAGTAGACAGGCACATAAGACAGTACTCTATTTATTGTTTTTCAGTAGCTTGTTCAGGATTTAAATTGTTGTCCTTGCACATTGTTTTCCTTAGGAACACTTAGTTGATATAATCTAGATTGATTATTTTGCTGTTTTGTAAAGCTTATGTAAATACTGATTAGTGTCATCTATATTGTCTTAGCATTTAGACCATATATCGCTGTCTATGGTGCTAAATCATGTACAGTATATACTGTATATATATATATATATATATATATATATATATATATATATATATATATATGTGTGTGTGTGTGTGTGTGTGTGTGTTCCCACCAGGGCCAATGAAGCAGCTATTACTTAGATTTGTTGTGTTTATACTATAATTATGTAATAAGTATAGCAGACAGGTTTTCTTTTGGAGGAATAAGGGTGATTTCTTTGGTACCCCTCTAAGTGCCTGAACAGAGATGCATGTCATATAGATAGCAAATACTAAATAAAATAGCCAATCAAGAAGGATTTGGCTAAAGGGACACTATATAAATAGTTATTGCAACTTTATAACTTTATACCTTTATTAAATTTGCCGGCGACTTTGTTAGTACACTTATAAGCGTGTTTAAAATTTTTTACAATGTCATAATAATAATAATAATAATTTTTATTTATATAGCGCCTTTTCAGAGCTCAAGGACACTTTACAATGAACAGAAAAAGGGGAACAGACAGACATTGAAGTAAAAAAAATAAAAAAAACCCAACTAGGAGCCAGACATACAAAACGACCTGTAACATTCAGAAAACAAGTAAGTTTTGAGTAGAGATTTAAATGCTGAGATGTTATTAACAGAACGGAGAGAGTGTGGTAGAGAATTCCAGAGCTTAGGTGCAATAACACTAAATGATCTGCCCCCCATTGAAGATAGGCAGTACAGAGGGACAACAAGAAGGCCAGAGTCGGAAGAACGTAGTGAGCGAGACGGGATGTAGGGGACAAGCTAATTGAGGAGATAAAGAGGGAGCCAAGCCATTTAAAGATTTAAAAACAAGGAGAAAATTTTTTTATTTGATACTACCGCATCAAATTTAAAATACTTCTCCTTGTTTTTAACTGGGAGCCAGTGGAGATCAAACAAGATTGGGGTAATATGAGCAGAGCGGTTTGTATGAGTCAGTATTCTAGCCGCAGAGTTTTGAATATATTGTAACCTGGAGATGGAGCTGACAGGTAAACCAGTGAAAAGGGCATTACAGAAATCAATGCGTGATGAGACAAATGCATGGATGACAGTTTCAGCATCTTTGGTACTGATAAAGGGACGCAGTTGGGCAATGCGACGTAGATGTCATCTGTTGAATTGAAGGTGTGAGATCGGTGTGAGATCTGTTGAAGAATGAAAGTGTGAGATCGGGTTTTAAGTAGATTTAATTTGCACACACATAAGCACTGTTTAAAAAATGTACAGCTCCATCTGTTTAATTTTGAGATGAACTAATGATTTTTTCAAGGTCATTTTTTATGATATAAGAGCGTTTTCTATTTAAATTTCAAATTAGCACATCTTCCCCTTCCATAGGCCAATTGCGATGAAGCAAGGCGATGAAGCAAGCTTGGCCAAAAAATACCTGTGAAAACTTATTAAAATTTGTTTAGTAGTTTTTACATGAGGTGTGTACAAACAAGCAAACAGACAGACAGACAAAAATTCCAAAAACCATTTTGAACCATCTTGATGTGTTCTATGACTCATCTTCGTCCCACCGAATAATTATTTCTGCAAATATCTTCAATGTACAGACATGTCAACTTTACAGTATCATTATATAAATAGTATATATATTGAGAAGTATAAATCTTCAGATGCTTATAACGATGTCCTGAATGATCATGTACAAGAATTGAAATACACAGATGCACATTTATTAGTTTGTGGTGTACCGACTTCTTTACTGTAAATGCTTGATTTTTATATCAGGCCACTCAGGAACACTTATTCATGTACCTATTTAGATAAACTCATATTTTCTTTAGTCTGTGTTAAAATACAAGCCAGTAAACATGCTAGCTAACATTCTAACAGCAAAATAGTCTATACAATAGCCCGGAAAACCAAAAGAGCCACTAATCATAATAGAAGCTCAGATATCAAATATATGGGATATGATTAAGAAGATGAATGGCATAAGATGTAACTACAGAATTTCGGTATACATAGTCTCACTGTTATGTAACATGTCACATGACCTTGTTGACATGGTGACTGACCACTGACCATGTTGACTGACCACTGCACAAGTTTGTTTTTGTAAATATTTTTGATTCTGTAAAACTGCTTTGCAATAATGACCATTGTTAACAGTGCTATGTGAATAAAACAGAATTAAATTAATTATTTGCAAGTTTAGGAGAAGTGTTCAACCAGGTTGGTGCCTTGCTTTTTTATTGTGAAGCTGGTGCTAAATTAAATGAAGTGAAATTGGATTGCGTTGGTGAACCGGACACCCTCTGTTATTACTGGATATTCCAAAAAATTTTGACTTTTTAAATAAAAAAATATTTGACCAACGTTGTTTTATTTGTCGTACAAATTGGCATGAACATATGTTTCACCATGATTTAATTTCATTAAATTTTTATTAAGTAAAATATTCAATCTAAATAATGCCTGTTAGTCTACAAGATGCTTTTTTTTTTAGCATAATGATTGTTCGACTCACCGGAAGTCACAGCTCTGCCAGCATTGACGTTTTTCAGCAATTTGTGCTTCATTAGCTTTTCTGTGGGATGGGACTAGACAGGCTGGCATTTGGTCTTTGTCGACATACAGTGGTGTGAAAAAGTGTTTGTCAACTGATTTCTTTTTTTTTTGCATGTTTTTCACACTTTAATGTTTCAGATCATCAAACAAATTTAAATACTATTCAAAGATAACACAAGTAAACATCAAGCTGTTTTTTAAATTCAGGTTTAGTGATTAGTGTACATTATATAGTGTTTATTCATGTAGTACAGGGTGAGTATGTATATTAAGATATACCTTTATTCGTCCCAAATATTAATGAGTCTTCTTATAATAATTGTCAAGAATTGAACTAGAATGAGCAGCAGTATTATTTTTTTTAAATATTCTAACTGCTGTACTGAAATTATTGCTACTCATAGGTTCATAGGTTGAATTCATTTGGGATCCCCCCCCCCCCTTTTTTTAGCACTGTTTAAACTTTAGCTCATGCATAAGCCCTAACCTGCTCTGATACTGTATGTTAATGAGCTGAATATTCATGTAGATTATCAAATTAACATTATTTACTTATATTTATACACAGATCAGAACAGTCTGCAAAAGTTACTATTTAAAATCATTACATATAAAGTGGGCTGCCCCAGTGTCTGAGTTGCACAACCAAAGCAGCCCAATGGTTAATAAAAATAACCTCAAAACCAGTTCAAATAAAAATGCAATATTCCACCTATTTTACATGTATGTACAAATCTAATCTAATTATTATTCATATAATGTCAAATGTAATTTAAAAATAAAATCTCTGTCTCTCTCTCTCTCTCTCTCTCTCTCCAGGTTATATACCAGATGGCCTGAGATCTGTCAGATGTCTCCACAGCAACAAAAAAGAAGAAAGACATGTATGCTGCTGTGACACGCTAAGCACGTCCTCTCCTGCCACTAACTTGAAATAAGACAGTATGGTGCAGTTGCCTTTTGACAGAAAAATCTGCAGACGAAAAAATATGTGTTTATTATGGTGAAATCATCCGGCCAAGGTAGATCTGATTAGAGCACTCAAATTTTCAGTTAGCCTGAAAAACACTGCAAGCTTTTAAATGACAGCATGATTCCTTGTGACAACATTGTAGTAAGAAAGAAGGATACAAGCAAGTGAACAAGTTTAAAGTTTGAAGTGATTACTCTACTAGTTAAAAAACATGTATAATAGTGTTCAATCAGTTGGGCATGCTGAGGCTAGTCCTCTGCATTCTCCCCATCTCCATTCTTCTCCTAGAATAGATCGACATCAGATAAATTCTGGAAGAAGAGGCAGCGAGTGCACAGGTAGTAGAAAGACTCTTTCTATGGAGAACATCCAATCCTTCAATGCTGCATATGCATCTGGCCCTTTCTGCATGAGTGATCATGAGGCTTTAGCCTCTCCTGCTTACCCCAAAGGCACGATGACATTGGGCCGCACCACAAGTCGAGGGAAAGCAGCGCTTATGGGCAGTAGTAATAACATCAGCTCGTCCTTAAGGCATCTTCATTTAGATTCAGTGGCATATCGAGATCATGGAAACATGCACCTCCTCTCACAGCAACAGTGGCCTTCTTCACCGCTGTTGAGACAAGCTGTGCAAGGTGTGGCCAGAAGAGAAGGAAATCCCCTAATAGAAAACCTAAGGGAATTTCGAATAAATAACGCCATGTTCCGGAGAGAGCAAGATGTGAAAGACAGCACAGTCGGCAGTATGAAAACCTTATGGAGTCCTGAATTAAAAAAGAAGCAAGGCACGAAAAAAGAGAGTGTGGCAAAGACATCCATGGTCAAGGACAAGATGAGTGTAATCAAGGATAAGAACCAGGTAAGAATCCACAAAGTTGCAAGTTGATGATTTAAAAAATATATATTTTTAAATAAAGAAATACTGTATTTTTTGCTGTAATAAAAAAACACATCAGGGTTTATATGAATCCTACATGATGATTATTTGCAGAAATCTGTTCTAATACAGTTGTTCTCAACTCCAGTTGATAGTCAGAAAAACTGCATTTCGTGTTACTGTTATGTCCCATGGTTGTGCACCAATCTGATTATAGCAGTCAAAATCAGAAAACCTGATGCTCAATAACATGCATAATGCTACCACCACCTACTGTAGCTCGAACCCTAACTTTTGCTTCAATCTTGACTTCATCAAATCATCAGATCATGGAATCATGTTTTTCATGACTGCTGGTTTATGACAGTTCAAGGTATAGAAACATCTGAAGAATGATCAATAGAAACAATTTGTATATTTCATTGAAATGCTTTTTTCATTCTAAAGCATTTCTTGCAGAATAATGAAAGAGGTGACAAAGCTGTAAAAATTATGGAAAAAGTAAAGTTTGCCTACATTTTGAATACACTCTATCAGATTTTTTCCCTCATCTTTTTTTTTCTTTAGCATTATAACAATCAGTTAAATATATCTGAACACAAAAATTACAGAAAGGTAGAACTCACAGTATTTTCAGCCATCTAATTAACATGTGCATGAGTTTCCTTAGGGTCTTCCCATTTTCTAAAAAAAAATATTTTGCATTCACTTCCAAAAACATGCCAGTAGTAAGACTGACTATGCTAAATTGTTTGCCCACAGTGTATTAACTTGAACAGTATGTGCTCATCTCATATACATTGTTCCTGTACTAGGCTATTAAATTACAGTGACATTGCCCAGGACAAAGCAGTTGCTGAAGATAAATGAATGAATTAACTAAATAATGCTAAAGTCAGATAACATTGGAAAGATTACATAACCAGTTTTCTGTTTCTGTTTGCTCTTCTGTATAAGTGATGCCTTAATAACCTGTCTTGATTTAAAGGTTGTTTCTGGTTCAATAAATCTCAACTTGGGGTGATTCAGATTAAACACACATGATTCAAATGATCTACAGTATGAAGTGAAGTATTAAGTGAATTTTTAAACTCATCAGAAAACAAACTCTTTTTGGCATTACATTTCCAGTTAAGTATGCAATAAAACTGTCAAAACATAGTAGTGTCATAGTTAGAGTGGTTTTAATATGTTAGTATTGCCAGATGCTACACCAAATCACATTTTCCGCTTTAAGCATCAGTTTTTGGTTTGATCTTTGGTGCTTCTAAACTCCTTACACTTCATTTCCATACTGACAATAGTCAGTAGTTTGCATTGCTTTTTCATGGACTTGCTGAATAAGGCTTAAGTTCTGAAAATGCAAAGAAGTTAACAAGAGGTTAACAAGTCTAAACTCTAACTGCTCTGAGTTAAATAGGCACATTGCACTTCTCTGATAGCAGCTGATGCCAAGTTGCATGTTCTCTTTGTAAGTTGCCATGGCAATTATGTCCTGTATCCTGGTATTTTACTGACATTCTTTTAGTAAAGAACTTTAAACTGTAATTGGTATGTAGTTTTCTACTGAGGTGTGGGTGGCTTGACGACGGCGTTTGTAATTTTGTCTTTCTTTCTGCAAACAACTAGCTATTTTCTTGTTGCATGAGGCAGCCATAATAGGTACATTTCCACCAGGTCACCCCAGGACAGACATAGAGTAAGCATCCCCAAGATGTCAGTAACTGTTTTAGTCCCTTATTTAGTTGTGTACTAATATTATACAGTGGAAATAAAAAGTGTGCACACCACTGTAAAATGGCAAGATGAAGTAAAAGAATGACAATAAAATAAATCATGTGACATCTTTTCCCATAAAAATAAAATAAAAAGCATTTAAGAACCTTTTAGGGCAAGGGGAAAAAGCATATTATTTGGTTTCAAGTCTTTCAGAATTATGAAATTATTTTACATTGCCTAGCCAAACAAAAGTTGTGCACTCTAATATTTCATTGGCCCACCTTAAGCTTTGTATAAAGTGTGCTTTCACCTTGTCTTTTTTGACAACCTTTTGCCACAGGTCAAAAGAGGTATTTCGGTGGGCAAAACTGCAATATGTTTTATTTATTTACTTTTATTTTTGGCTGAGATCTTGTTCTGAGGACAGAAGAATTCCTAAAGTTTTCCCGAAGACTTTCATTGGGGATAAGGTCAGGATTATGTTGGCCAATTTATCTGTAAAAATGTTACCTTTCGCTCTCAGAAACTCTCTGGTCATTCAGTACCTTCAGATAGCCTGCAGACATTTCATTGTCACATAACATTGCTGATCCTAGACCTGACCAATTAAAGCAACTGCAGATCATAATATTGCCTCCAGAAGCTTTTTTGCTTCTCCAATCTTTATGCGCCCATGCAAACTAAGGACTTTTTTTCTGATAAACCTCACTAACAAGTGTTTTTATGACCATATAGATGTTTAGTCCAAATCCTCTGAGTTCTCATCACAATGAGTGTGGAAAGGCTTTTTATTTTACTATTAAACATAGCTGTGATTTCTACTGGCAATTTTTTACAATGCAGCTTCATTGTTTAAGTCAACTCCAGTCATGAAACATGATTGTAATATAAAGGGTATGAGTAATTCTAAACATATACAGGGATTGGACAATGAAACTGAAACACTGGCCAATTTAGTGTTGTATAGCGATTTTGTGTTTGATGTCATCATGGCTAATTTTGACCAGCCAGGTGGCCAGTTTTCATTGATTGCACATTCCACCAGTAAGAGCAGAGTATGAAGGTATGATTAGCAGAGTAATAGCACAGTTTTGCTTAAAATATTCCAATGCACACAACATTATGGGTGACATATCAGAGTTCAAAAGAGGACAAATTGTTGGTGTGTATTTCCCTGGCTCATATGTGACCAACACAGCATGTCTTTGTGATGTACAGATCTGGCCATTAAGAACGCACGTTTCGAGAAAAGGGATCTTGCGCACTTCCGCGGCAGCTTGCGGGAAGCTGTGAAAATGCCGTTCATTACCTGTAGGGGGCAGTCGTGTTTCAATCTGAAGTATTGTGTGTCTACTGAAGCCAAACATGTGTTCGCTCTCTTAGGCGCCCATTGACAGCAAGCGACAGAGCTCATAAACGTGTCGAGCTCAAACTTTAAATACTGATATGTATTTATTCTTTGTTTTCTTCTCTCCTGCAATACTCTCCTCTCGAACCGCGGGTTCATGCACGCCGATGAACAGTTTTATTTCAGTCATAAATCCACAATCACATTCCAGCTATTATTTCCAGCCGTGGTCAAATAATGGATGAAATAATTGTTCAATACTGGACACAAACAGCAAAAAAGCCATGATGATTATTTTTATAAAAAGCCCGAAGCACTTCATGTTTATATTTGTTCATTCATGTCTTCTGATGCTGCTCGATACATTTTTACGTTTTAACGAAGATATGTTGACATATTCACGAATCAGGACATTCGCATAATTAATGTATATGTGTGCGCGTCTTATAGGTGTGTGTGCGCGCATTTCATGTGTAGTTGTGTGAGCAGTTAGTAGTATATATAGATGTGTGACTGTTTCATATATGTGTATGCAAGTGTTTCACGTGTGTGCATGAGTGAAGTTTGATTTAAACCCTATACGGCGCCTCATAATTTAGGGCATCTCTTTTCATCATTATGAACATAATATGAAGCACATATATGCACATTCATCATAAACTATTATTATTGTAAAACTAAATAAAATTCATGTTTGCTTCAGCATTGGACACAATATTGTTTTAAGCTAACTAATTATACACAATTCTTCGTTTTACTTGGTCTGGCTTTTAGATAAAGTCCTTCCATGCGCCATCTGGCGAATATTCAGTGAAGCACAACACATATATTTAAATTCCCGAATGTTGCTTGAGGGATCTTGCGGCATGTCACATGCCAAATTGCGGGATCTCACGGGAAAAAGCGTGCATTCTTAATGGCCAGATCTGTATTAAGAGCCATGGTATCCAGGGTAATTTTCAGCATACCACCAAGAAGGACGAACCACATCCAATAGGAGTAACCGTGGACGCAAGAGGACGCTGTCTAAAAGGGATGCCGGGTGCTAACCCTGGTTGCATACAAAAAAAACATAAAACCAAAGCTGCCCAACTAACTGCAGAATTAAATGTGCACCTCAACTCTCCTGTTTCCACCAAAACTGTTTGTCGGGAGCTCCACAGGGTCAATGTACTGTACATGACCGTGCTGCTAAAGCCAAACCTTTGGTCACTTGTACAAATGTCAAACGTCAGTTTCAATGGTGCCAGCAGCAAAAATCTTGGCTGCGGACAAGGTGAAACATGTATTGTTCTCTGATGAGTCCACCCTCACTGTCTTTTCCACATTCGGGAGATCTTCGGTGTGGAGAAGCCTCAAAGAAGCGTACCACCCAGACTGTCGCATGCCTAGAATGAAGCATGGGGGTGGATCAGTGATGGTTTGGGCTGCAATATCATGGCATGCCCTAGGCCCAATACTTGTGTTAGATGGGCGCGTCACTGCCAAGGACTACCGAACCATTCTGGAGGACCATGTGTACACAATGGTTCAAACACTGTTTTCTGAAGGCGGTGCCGTGTATCAGATTGATAATGCACCAATACACACAGCAAGACTGGTGACAGAGTGGTTTGATGAACATGAAAGTGAAGTTGAACATCTTCCATGACCTGCACAGTCACAGATCTAAATATTATTGAGCCACTTTGGGGTGTTTTGGAGGAGCGAGTCAGGAAACGTTTTCCTCCACCAGCATCACGTAGTGACTTGGCCACTATTCTGCAAGAAGAATGGCTCAAAATCCCTCTGGCCACTGTGCAGGACTTGTATCTGTCATTCCCATGACGAATTGATGCTGCATTGGCTGCAAAAAGAGGTGCTACATGATACTAACGAATTATTGTACACTGTAAACTCTAATGCTCAAAGTAATTAAACATATTGAGTACTGTTAACTTAAACAATTACAATCAGTTCAAATTAATAGACCTTGCTGAGTATTTATAACTTCTTGGTATTTATGACTTTGTAGAAACGACACTTTTCAAGTTAGCTGAACAAATTTGATATTTTAAGTAACTGTAAGTACTTAAGTAACAGTAACTGCCACCTTAAAGTTTCACCAACTTAGTTCCACCAGCGATTTTGTGTTTGATGTCATCACGGCAATAGGGCACTGGTAGCTCAGTGGTAGGTGTTTTGCCTGCCATGCGAAAGTCCCAGGTTCGATTCCCAACAACTGGATGAAGTGTTCTGATCAAGCCCAGATAAAATGGAAGGGCTGCATCAGGAAGGGCATCTGGCGTAAAACCTGTGCCAAGCTTGTGTGCGGACCGGATTGTCTATTGTGGCGACCCATTGCCGGGAGCAGCCGAAAGACCAACAACAATTTATTTGATTTGCAGCTACTAAAAAAAAAAAAAGACATTTTCTATTAAATAGTATGAGTTAGGCTATTCAATAATGCAAGTAAAGAACAATTAATATGAATGAGTACAACAAACTAAAAAACTGAGAGTTCTATTTACTTGAAATTGGAAACATCATTACTTGAAAAAATTCATGTAACTTTTTGAGTTTTGCCAACTTATCCGGGTTTACAGTGTAGTCTAAAACCAGGTGTTTCAGTTTCATTGTCCAACCCCTCTATTTGTCAACATATATTTGAAAATAAAAACCCATGAAATGTCATATTCCTTGAAATATCACGTTGTTATTTCTTCAGTTGTTTGTCACATATTAAATATGTGTAAGTATTAAGAAAGAAGAAAGAAAGAAGAGTAAAACTCATTAATCGAAGAAGACAACTCCAAAACTCTATAAAAATATCAAAAGAATGAATAATTTTGAGCATACAGTATATGCTCCAGTAAAAATTTATTTCACACTATTATTGTTTAACCTTATTGTCATGGGTAGATGACATATATGATAAATGGATGAGTGGTTTATTAATTCCAAAGGGGAATTAGATAATGCCCCAAACCACATACTTATGATGATGTTAGCGCATTAGCACTCCACTCTAATCACCTCCTATCTTACTCTCTTTCTCTTTCTTGTCCAATCTGGCCTTTTCTCTCTTTCTCTCTCTCTCTCTCTCTCTCTCTCTCTCTCTCTCTCTCTCTCTCTCTCTCTCACACCCCACACACACACACACACACACACACCAATTCTTACTCCCTCCTGGTATTTTATGTGCCGGCAGCAGCACACATCTACCAAAGCATGAACTTCATTTTAATGTATAAAACCATTCAGGAATACAGTAATGCAATATATTGTTAGAAATTGTTAAATCTTATTATTCTATTTCCATGAACTATGTTATTATCTTTCTCCAAAGCAGTTGCAGTACTCTCAGTTGTAGCATAAGCACAGAATGACTTGCAATTGTGTGCATCCTTACCTTCAAACAAGAAAAACAAGACTTCAAACTCTTGTCTCTAGCCACAAATACATAATAATCGAAATCATGTGGTCTTGATAACATAGAAGGAGTCCAGACAATTTAATTAACCATGACTTTTGATTGAAAATAAGTGACTACATGTAAAATATCGAACAACTGTTGAAACGCAAAGAAACCTAAAATATAATATAAGGATAAAAGCTCCCATTTTTTTTTTGCATTGTGATAAACTTTTGTCCATAGAAGGACAACAACTGTTGCTGTATATTACTGTAGCTGTTTAGCTGGTAAAATATGTAACCTTTAGCAATGGATCGGATACTCTAGATTCTCCATTCTCCAAAAAAATTCTTCATTCTAGCATCTGTTATTCTAGAATAGCAGAGCATCTGTTATTATATAGCAAAGCATCTGTTATTCTAGCAAAGCATCTATTATTCTAGAATCAGCAAAGATTATGACTGTAGCCCAAAGCGGTGCAAATTAAAGTACTCCCTTAATTTGGATACATAATTTCAGGCAAAACTTTATAAAAAAGGGCGAGGGGCAGTTTAAAAGACCTGTGGGCATCTCTGCAAAATGCACTGTATACCTTTTTATAAAATTTGCTCCGAAAATAGTAGCAAAGTTCAACTAAATTTCAGACGCGTCCCATGCCTGCCCAAACCATGACAATACCTCAACCGTACTTGACTAGAAAGCTCATATGTTTTGGATAATGAGCAGATATTTTGTGTCCATCATTTAATAGAGGTAAATCCCGGTTCCAGAGCTTTTGACTTCTTTCCAGACTTTAAATTCTTACTGCTGATAAGGGGTTTACATTTTGTGGTATGTTCTCACTATTTCTCTCTGAAGTCTTCATTGTATGGACGATTGTGATACCTTCAACCTTCAAACCTCACAAAGGGATTAATCAATGAATTTTACAGGGCACATCTAGACCAAAGCAGTCTGCTATACTGAAACCCAGAATCTCTGGCTAGACATGTCCAAAGAGGAGTCACCCCCTTTACAGTAGAAGGCACTTTGGTCTACTTCTGCCAGCAAAGGAAATCCAAGGAGATCAGCAGTTATATTAACAACAGTTATATTAACAGGACTGATTTGGCACCAACTGGTTTGATGACAATGATATTATTGAGCATCTGACTGAACAATACAGACAAGGTGTTCATTAATGTCTCAGCAAGGTCACAGGCTAATCGACCCCATGCCATGCCACATTGATGGAATGATTTGTGCTGAAGGAGCTCTGACCAAGTACAGAAATTAACATACTTTTCAGAAGATGGAATTGTTCTGTATTATAAATCCATTGAAATATTCTAATATTTTGAGATACTGGACTTTTGATTTTCATGAGCTGTAAGCCCTAAGCATTGAAATTAAAACAAAACTAAATGTTTGAAATGTTTCACTTTATATTTATTGGATCTAGAATGTAGGACAGTTTACTTTCTGAATTAAAAAAAAAAAAAAAACATACTCCGGGTGCTCCAAATTTTTTTGAGATGCAGTAGTACAGATGCACTTCCCAAATAAAAAAAAAGTATGCTAAGTATATTAAATCCTAGTGTGCCAAAGCATACTTAAGTGTACTTGCTACAGACTAATAACTAGTATACTTGAAGTTTGCTATTTTGGAACAACTAATTTTGTACTAAGTGTATTTAAGTTGTAATTAAATTGTACAAAAGCACAATTGGAACAACTTTAAGTATACTTAGTACACTTAAAGTATATGGCTGTGTGTTTACTAACGCACATACCTGACAGTAATTAATGAACTTTAAGTATATATTTAGTGTATGATTAAATACATTATTATAAGTGCATTACAGCAATTCTTACTGTGTTACAAATACATGATTAATATACTACGAATATATTCTTATTGCAGCAGTAGCATGCTTTTATACTTCTGGCCAATTGCAAATACTAAAAAAATACACTTTGTGGTTAATACAAATATACTTTATTATATCATACAGTACACACAGTCTTCCATAATACTCTACTGCAAATGTGTTACAAGCACACTAAAGGTGTTTAGGACAATTTACAAATGCTGAATGCATTTTATAAACTTTAACAGGTTTTTGAAACACATTACATCACATTACATTACCGAGGCAGATTTTATTCATGAGTTCAACAGATTCAATTTGCACAAGGTTACAAAAAAGCACTACTATAGTTTATTTGTGTTCAACAAAATGTCAGGTTGTCTCACAAACTAAAATGAACAGTTGTGGCCAAAAGTTTTGAGAATGACACAAATATTAGTTTTCACAAAGTTTGCTGCTAAACTGCTTTTAGATCTTTGTTTCAGTTGTTTCTGTGATGTACTGAAATATAATTACAAGCACTTCATATGTTTCAAAGGCTTTTATCGACAATTACATGACATTTATGCAAAGAGTCAGTATTTGCAGTGTTGGCTCTTCTTTTTCAGGACCTCTGCAATTCGACTGGGCTGCTCTCAATCAACTTCTGGGCCAAATCCTAACTGATAGCAGCCCATTCTTTCATAATCACTTCTTGGTGTTTGTCAGAATTAGTGGGTTTTTGTTTGTCCACCCACCTCTTGAGGATTGACCACAAGTTCTCAATGGGATTAAGTTCTGGGAAGTTTCCAGGCCATGGACCCAAAATTTCAACATTTTGGTCCCCGAGCCACTTAGTTATCACTTTTGCGTTATGGCACTGTGCTCCATCATGCTGAAAAATGCATTGTTCTTCACCAAACTGTTGTTGGATTGTTTGGAGAAATTGCTGTTGGGGGGTGTTTTGGTACCATTCTTTATTCATGGCTGTGTTTTTGGGCAAATTTGTGAGTGAGCCCACTCCCTTGGATGAGAAGCAACCCCACACATGAATGGTCTCAGGATGCTTTACTATTGGCATGACACAGGACTGATGGTAGCGCTCACCTTTTCTTCTCCGGACAAGCCTTTTTCCAGATGCCCCAAACAATCGGAAAGAGGCTTCATCCGAGAATATGACTTTGCCCCAGTCCTCAGCAGTCCATTTGCCATACTTTTTGCAGAAGATCAATCTGTCCCTTTTTTGGAGAGAAGTGGCTTCTGTGCTGCCCTTCTTGACACCAGGTCATCTTCCAAAAGTCTTCGCCTCACTGTGCGTGCAGATGCGCTGCACACCTGCCTGCTGCCATTCCTGAGCAAGCTCTGCACTGGTGGCACTCCGATCCTGCAGCTGAATCCTCTTTAGGAGATCCTGGCGCTTGCTGGACTTTCTCAGATGCCCTGAAGCCTTCTTAACAAGAATTGAACATCTTTCCTTGAAGTTCTTGATGATCCTATAAATTGTTCATTTAGGTGCAATCTTAGTAGCCACAATATCCTTGCCTGTGAAGCCATTTTTATGCAACGCAATGATGGCTGCACGCGTTTCTTTGCAGGTCACCATGGTTAACAATGAAAGAACAATGATTTCAAGCATCACCCTCCTTTTAACATGTCAAGCCTGCCATTCTAACCCAATCAGCCTGACATGATGATCTCAAGCCTTGTGCTCATCAATATTCTCACCTGAGTTAACAAGACGATTACTGAAATGATCTCAGCAGGTCCTTTAATGACAGCAATGAAATGCAGTGGAAAGTTTTTTTTCGGGATTAAGTTAATTTTCATGGCAAAGAAGGACTATGCAATTCATCTGATCACTCTTCATAGCATTCTGGAGTATATGTAAATTGCTATTATAAAAACTTAAGCAGCAACCTTTCCAATTTCCAATATTTATGTAATTCTCAAAACTTTTGGCCACAACTGTAAACTGTTGTTTGAACAAAGACAGACATTAGTATTAGAATATACAGGTACAGTATTAGAATATACAGGTACAGTATTAATTCAAACCTGGTGTGTTGATTCTGTTACACAGAGACTGAAAACAGGCAGAGAGCTACGGAGCATTATACCAGAGGGACTAGTAAACTTGAAGTTTGCTATTTTGGAACAACTAATTATGACCTAAGTACAATGAAACCTCGGATGGCGAGTAACACGGTTTATGAGTGTTCTGCAAGACAAGCAAAGATTTTTAATAAATTTTGACTTGAAAAACGAGCAAGTCTTGGTTTACGAGTGCCGAGTATCATGTATCACGCATGCGCTCTTGTTTTGACACAGAGCATCACGTGATAACATCTGAGACAATGATTTTTCTCTCTCTTGCACTGCGGAATTGTGGGTAATTGTCTCAACTGCCTGGGTCTTAGTGCTTCTTTCTTACTTATCTCCCTCTGTGTTTCAGTGTGTCTCCTATATGTGTGCGCGCGCGTAATTTAACACCGACACACACACACACACGCACACACACTCTTTCGCCTTTACACCCCCCTCCCTGGCTTCACACAGACACTCTCTGCTCTACACAGAAAACTCTGCTTGTTCATTTGTTCTTTTTTCTTACTTTATAGCAGTGATTATCCATTAGTATGTGGTCACGCGAGTGTCATTAGAGAGATTTCTTTTTTTTCCCCGTTAAAGCAGTGTTTCCATTGTGTTTGTGTTAAAAGGCGAGGTGGGGGGGAGGAGGAGTTTTATATGTAAGATGAGGTGGCGGAACTAATTCCACAAACACACACACATACACAGCGCCTGCGCGCACAAACGGAAACACTTATCTGTTGCGTTTTTTAAAAAAGTTTTTAGGTAAAGTGCAGGTTAATTTGTTTTATTTTTACTTTATATATTGTGCAAAGCCTTCCCGTAGTGGGCACGGATTCTTGGACACGCAGAGACACAGATGCAGTGAGAACAGGTGCGCTTTATTTACAGTGATGCAAAGTGGTACAGTTTCTCTTATTAGTAAAGTGTCTATTTGAGATATGTGCGCGAAGGGAGTAGAGAGCAGGAGACCCAGTCGGCGGCCGTGGTTAGTGCTCAGGTGTCTCACGGTGGTGGGTTGCCGGGGCCGGTGCGGGATCCTTTCATCTGGAGCAGTAGGAGGGTAGGTTCCCTCCTGTGGCCACTTCTGGTGCACGGTGCCGCCCCGCCCCCTTTTGGGCTATCGAGTGATTTGTCCTGGGCGAGCGAGGAAGCTTTCTCTTCCTATGTGCACTGGCTGTAAGCCCGTCGTTACAGCACCCCCCCCCTCAGCTTCGAGCTCGTTCCTGCGAAGAGCCTGTGTCATCTAGACAGACCGTCTGCGTTGCCATGTTGTGCACCTGCCCTGTGTTGTATTGTGAAGGAAAAATCCTGTAGTGAGTGGAACCAGCGTGTAATGCGAGGGTTAGTGTCTTTAGCCCTTGCCACCCACTGTAGAGGAGCATGATCTGTCATTAGTGTAAAGTTGCATATTTTTGTTCCGCTGGTGTAAGTTTCCTACTCATATACAAGATTTGGTGCTCCTCCCAATTGAGTTCCTGTGACAGGACAGATCCTAGCCCTGTTTCCGAGGCATCGGTCTATCTGATGAACGGTCTGTCGAAATCTGGGCTTCGGAGGACGGGGAAGCTGGTGAGGTGGTTTTTTAGGCTCTTGAACGCTCTTTCTGCCTCTCGTGTCCAGTGTAATTTTTCCGGTTGACCTTTTTTTAAGAGGCTTGTGAGGGGTGCTGCAATAGAGAAGAAATTAGACACAAATCTCCTATAGTAGTTTGCTAGTCCCATGAAAGCACGTACCTGTTTTTTTGATGTTGGTATTGGGTACTTACGGACCACCTCAAGCTTCTTTTCTTGTGGTTTAAGAAGACCTCGCCCTATTCGGTACGTTCTGTGTTTCGGTTAGCCCCATGTTACGGTTTCCTACGTAGATGTTAGGTTAGCTCTAGGTGTCTAGGGGAGATAGGAAGCCGACATAAGAAAAATAAAAAAGGTGAATATTAATATAATGAACACTGTCACTAATTACAAAAATGTGGCAGACTCAAGACTGGCAAAGAGCTTCAACAAACTTTAGTAAATGATGCACAAAAGATGCACGAGCAGAGCTTAAAGCAAAGAAATAAATAAAACAAAACAGCTTCTAACTAATGTGCGGCAGTCGGTCTTACCTAACAAACAAAACGAAAACAAAACTAGGGCGTAGGATGCCCGCTAACTACACTGGCTAACCAAAACAAAAATACAACAAATAGCTCTCACTCCTAACTAGTGTGCCTAAACAGCGCTATCCTGTATGTGCTACGTATGTACACCCTAGGGCAGACTAACCTTGACTCTACACCGCAAATTGCAGATATGTCCACGTACTCATGCTGGGCGTAGACAAACAAAACACACCCAGCTAGCACTTTAGCGTAACAAATTGCCGCCACAATTTTAGAAATACCAGAAGTAGTATCAAAATCGCCAAAACAATATGCATGAATGAAAGAAAGAAGCCGCGCCACTGGCTGCGTCACTTCCGGGTTCTTATACTCGACTGGGGCCGCCTCATTGGTTCCCATGGGATTCGCTGTCGCGCTGGGAACAGTGATTGGCAGGGGCGATGTCCAATCCCAGGACCTGAAAGATACAGGAGCCAAAACACAAGACATCCCACAAAATACTACGGGACATAACACCCCAGAAAACATTTTTTTGGGCTGGCCGTTATTCCTGCTTTTCTTTGTTCTTGTAGAAATTTTTGGAGGTGAAACAGGTGTTCATCCCAACTGCTTGAGTAGATGACTACATCGTCTAAATACCCCGCTGCATATGGGCGGTGACTTTGAAGCACGATGTCCATCAGCCTCTGGAATGTGGCAGGGGCTCCGTGGAGACCAAAGGGGATGACTCTATACTGCCAATGTCCCAGTTCGGTACTAAATGCAGTTTTCTCCTTTGCCTCCGGTGTCAGAGCCACCTGCCAGTAACCCTTGGTTAAATCTAGCATTGAGATGAACCTCGCCTTTCCGAGCCGGTCGGTTAGATCATCCACTCGCGGCAGCGGGTATGCGTCTATCTTATTCGGTTGAGGCGGTGGAAGTCATTACAAAGACGGATCGACCCGTCGGGTTTGGGTACCGTCACTATGGGGCTCGCCCAGGGACTAGCCGACTCCTCTATGATGCCATTCTGAAGCATATTCTTTATTTCAGCTTCAATGGCATGGCGACAGGCCTCCGGTGCTCGATACGGTCTTTGTCTCATGACAACGCCGGGCGGTGTTTTAATATCATGGCGGACCAGGTGAGTGAGCCCCGGGTTGGTGGAGAACACGTCGTGAAATTGGTATAATAGCTCATTCAGGTCTTGGTGTTGTGCAGCCGTCAATTCCTCCCCGCGCTGCACGGATTCCCGGCCTAGACCTGGAGAGGAGAGAGCAGCAAGAGCTGAAATGCGTGGCAGCGGTTCAGTCCACCTTTTAAGTGCACTGGTAAATCTCACTCTTACCCGGCTGCTGCAGGCGGTAGTTTACGGGCCCGATGCGTTCCGTGACTGTATAGGATCCCTGGTAACGGGCGTGGAATTTACAGTTAGCACTTGGGAGGAGTAGCAGAACGTGATCTCCCTGGCGAAATTCCTGGGGTTCCGCTGGTCGGTCGTATGCTCTTCGTTGCTCAGCTTGTGCTTTTTCCATATGCTCTTTTACCACCGGAAGAACCTGTTTGATTTTTGATTTTCTCTTGCAGATCCTTCACGTACTCTATTACTGAGCGAAATGGTGAAGGTTGCTCCTCCCAAGCTTCCTTTGCCACATCCAACAGCCCGCGCGGTCTCCTCCCGAACAGCAGTTTAAATGGCGTGAACCCAGTGGAAGCTTGTGGCGTTTCGTGGATGGCAAAAAGAACATATGGGAGTAACTGGTCCCAGTTGCGACCTCCTACGTCAATCACTCGCCGTAACATCCTTTTGAGTGTCTGATCTTTCCACCAGGCTGTCGGTTTGTGGGTGGTACACGGATGTGCGTAGCTGTTTAATCTGCAGCAGCCGGCAGGTGTCAGCCATCAGTCTGGACATGAATGGGGTGCCTTGATCTGTCAGGATCTCCTTTGGCAGGCCCACTCGACTAAAAACTTTCGCTATGTTTTTCGATGTTGCTTTGCATAATGGGACAGCTTCGGGATAGCGGGTGGCATAGTCTACGATGACCAAGATGGACTCATGCACTTTTTCCGACTTCGGCAGTAGGCCGACTAAATCCATGCCTATCCACTCGAACGGGACGCTGATGATCGGCAACGGGATTAGAGGGGCGGGGGCTGGCTTTCGGTGGGCCGTTTTCTGACACTCCGGACAGCGCTGGCAGAAATTTTTTACTTTGGCGTTAAGACCCGGCCAGTGGAATCTATCCTTAATTTTTTCGATAGTGTTCTGCTCCACTACGTGTCCGCCGAGTGGGTGGGTGTGGGCAAGGTACATAACTGCATTTACTTTTCCTTGTGGAACTACTAATAAATCCACCGGTTCTCCCCTTCTAATCGTGTGGTAGTACAGTAGTCCATTTTTTATCAGAAATTAAGATGCTGGATGTGTTCTACCTCTAGTCTCCCTTTCCCCGTCTACCTTTTGTATTTGCCCCCAACAGTGTTTAAGACGCACGTCCTCGTGCTGAAGCTGTGCAAAGTTGCCGCCTCTCTGCACCTGCTGAGACAGGGAGAAAGAGGTTAGTGAGAGGATTTGGCTCACCTTCTGTCTCAGCATCCGCTTCGTCCTCCGCGGTCTGTGCGAGCCATGCGGGTCGGGCCGCCTTTACTTTCGGTTTTGGTTTTCCATTTCCTTCCTTTTTCGTGGGTATGTGCCCGGGCCAGTTTCTACCTAAGGGGAGAGGAACAGGTAGATTAGCCATAATTCCTGCCACCATGGTGTGTTTCCCTGTTTGATCCTCCACGGAGTTCCTGTTCAAAACCTACACGCGATGCTGCGTGAAAACCTTATGGCACCAACTCTTTGTTCAACCGGTTGTGAAGCATTGTGTATCAAACACGCCAAATTTTGGCTTATATAACCTTGGTCAGGTGACGTCATCTGATGAGGTGCACCTGCAGGTTATAAATAAGAGTGAACCGGAAACATCCTTAGATATTTTTGTCTTCAAGGACCGCATTGTGTTTGTGTGTGTGTGCAAGTGAGTATACAAACAAAAGGAAAGGTGTTAGATAACTTACCAATATGGCAGAGTTTACTAAGAAATGCATGCCTCTGTGTGACAGATCTCTTTCGGAGGGCAATCTCCACGATTTTTGTTGTGCGCACTGTGATCTCCTCCCTATTAAGGTGCTTCGTGCGCGGCTTGCCTTCTTTAAAGAGAAACCGCGAGTTGCGGTGCATTCGTGGGGATCACGTGCCTATCTGGCAGGCTCGCATGAGACGGAATTCCCCCTTTCTCTCACGCTTTCGCCGGATCAGGAAGTTTCAGCGTCCGCTTCTCAAGCGCTCTCCGCCGCTTCTTGTGAAGGGGCGGAAGAGACTCCCTCTCTTGCTTCCATAGAGATAGCCACCTCAGAACGCTCCTCTAGTGATGACAGATGCCATGTGCGGTTGAATGGTTGCATATTGACTGGCCGCAGAAGTGAGTTACCCCCCAAGCGCTCAAAATTAGATGACAGGTTTAGGTCGGGTGGCTGGGGGAGGGGCATCAATGACGCTCTCTCTCTTTTTATGGTGATCTCCATGATGAGTTAATTCTTTCATGGAATAAGACTTATTCATCCCGTGTTTTCGGATCATCGACTTCGATTTATTCGAATATCGTTGATGCGAAGGCGCATGGTTATATGATGATGCGCCAGATAGAAGAAACACTTGCTATCTCTCTCCTGGGACATCATCCTTCCTGAAAAAGCCCACACACCCAACCAAGCCGTGGAGACTGACATCTTCCCGGGTGGGGAAAGCTTTTCAGGCAGCGGGTCAGTCTATTAATGAGAGGGCTTTCACAGAGCTATGCCGAGCCACAGATCTGTCTCCCTATGCAACCAGGCAGACGGCCCGTTCTATGGCTTCCATGGTGTCCACGGAGAAACATCTGTGGTTAAACCTCACAGGCATTAAGGATAAGGATCGTGCTTTCCTCCTTGATGCCCCCGTCTCGCCATCCGGCTTTTTTGCAACGCTGTTAATTCCGTTGCCACTAGGTTTTCGGAGGCGAAACTATATATGAACAGGCCTTTGGGAGGTTTCTTCCCCACCGTGCTCAAGAGTCAGGACCGTTGGCCACCCAGTCTCGACCAGGTCTGGCTCTCACAAGGCGTGAGGCACAGAGGGAGAGTGTGGCGGGCCAGGTACCCCCTCGTAGAGACTGGGGAGGGACTCGCCACGCTTCGAAATCCGCCTCAAAAAGACCGTACCTGAGGAGCATCATCTCCGCCAAAAAGAAGTCCTGAGGCTGACATGACCAGGACTATGGGGGTGTCTCCCCCCGGGGAGGGGCGTGTAAAAATTCCAATACGGGATAAAGACACTCTCTGAAGGCCGTTGTCCAATCTCTGTCACCACTGGTGTTTCGGGGAGCAGCGGTCTACAGCGAAATGTTAGGTGCTCGGTTCCTTCCTTTTAGGATGCCGAACACCTAACACCTAGGCACAGTCTCCTGTCTCCTGTCGAATCCATTGTCAATACCCTGAAGGAAATCAGGCTAGGCCAGAAAGTGATTGTTCATTACATTTAGAGTGTTTTAGCTCTCATGGCAGCTGGATCCATGGTGATACCCTTGGGCCTTCTGTACATGAGATCGTTTCAGTTGTGGCTAAGCGCCAGGGGATTTTATCCAAGGGCCAATCCCCAGACACAAATAAGGGTTACGTGCCAGGGGCTTTGTACCCTTTCTATGTAGTTCAGTTTTTGACTGGGTCCCACTCTAGGTCCCACTCTAGGTCTGTGTTGTCGTCGCAAGTTGCTAATGACAGACTCTTCCCTCATGGGCTGGGGTGCGGTCTTAGATGGCCATCCAGCCCAAAGGATCTGGAGAGGTCATCTTCTCGCGTGGCACATCAACTGCCTCAAAATGATGACTCTATTTCTGCACGTGAAATACTCCCTTCAGCGGTTGAGAGGCTACCATGTCCTAGTGCGGGTGGACAACACTATCGTAGACTCGTAAATACATCGCCTGGACTGACTGTGCTCGTGCCGCTGGAAAAAGCTAGCGCACCAGGTTCTGCCTTGGGTACAGGACAAGTTCCTGTCACTCAGGGCGATTTACATTCCAAGGCATATGGATATGGGAGCAGACTTGCTGTCCAGACAAGCTGTGACATGTGGGGACACGCCAGTCAAATCTGGGAGAGATTTTATGTAGCAGAGGTGGACCTCTTTGCCTCACAAGAAACAGCACAATGTACCCTTTACTACTCTCTGACTCCTCCAGCTCCCCTGGGTCTGGACGCGATGGCCCATATGTGGCACAGATTACGTCTTTATGTATTTCCCCCAATAGCTCTGCTCCTGGGAGTCCCGGCAAAGGTCCGTCAACAGGGTTTGCGTCTCTTATTGATAGCGCCCCATTGGCCGACCAGAGTGTGGTTCTTGGATCTAATATCTCTCCTCGACGGCTCACCGTAGGTGATTCCAGTGAGGAGGGATCTTCTGTTTCCGGCGCAGGGGACAATATTTCATCGTCGGCCCGAGCCCTGGAACCTTCACGTCTGGCCCCTGAGGGGGACCAATTAAGAGATCTTAAGCTGATCTTCCAGCCAGCGTATTTGCTAGAGCTACCTCCACTACTTATGCCCTCAAATGGAGTGTATTTGAAAGTTGGTGCATGGCAAAACATATAGACCAAGTCCACTGCCAAATTATTTCAGTGCAGGAGTTTCTGCAAGAAAAGTTGTCCTCAGGCTTATGCCCTAGTACTCTCAGAACGTATGTAGCCGCTATTTCGGTTTGTCATGTTCTGACTGTTGGGGTTTTTGTGGGAAAGCACCCTTTAGTTGCCCGTTTTATTTGTGGAGCTAAACGGTTGAGGCCGCCCACTAGACTGATGGTCCCTTCGTGGGACTTTGCTATTGTGCTCGAAGGTCTGATTGAAACCCCTTTCAAACCTAGAGAGGCCGCACCTGTCAGGCTTCTGACTCTTAAGATGTTTTTTCTTATGGCCATTACTTCTCTGAGGAGAATTGGAGAGCTGCAGGCTTTGTCAGTCTCCCCATCCTGCCTCGACTTTGCCCCTGGGCTAGTCAATGCTATTCTGCATCCTCACCCCAACTATCTTCCGAAAGTTCCAATCTCTACCATGCACCCAGTTGTCCTTGAAGACTTCTGTTCTCCGTCTTTTACAGCTCCGGAGCAGGAAAGACTTGAAGTGCTCTTCAGATTTACGTCCACTGCACTAGCTAGTGGCGTAAGTCAGAGCAGCTTTTCAATTGCTATGGGGGCCGCAACCGGGGGGTGGCCGCCACTAGACAAATGCTGACACGTTGGGTGAGAAGGCTACGAGGCACGTGGTCACACTTCGTCTCTAGGCGTTGGTATTCTCGTTCCCATAGCGTTTTCATGCAGCATCGAGTATAGCTTTTGAAAGGGAACGTCTCGAGTTATTTTGTTGTAACCCTGTTCCCTAAAAAAGCCGGAACGAGATGCTGCGCTCTAATGCCGCACTGCTGGCGTGGCTGGACATCCTTTCAGACAAAAAATTGACCTGAGGATGTTTCCGGTTCACTCCTTTTTATAACCCGCAGGTGCACCTCATCAGATGACGTCACCTGATGTCAGATATTCCCATAGTGTTTTCATGCAGCATCTCGTTCCTGCTTTTTTCAGGGAACAGGGTTGCAACAAAGTAACACAAAACATTTTCATTATTTCTTATGGGAAAATTCGATTTGGTTTACGAGTGTTTTGGAATCCAAGCCCACTTCCGGAACGAATTATGCTCGTAATCCAAGGTTCCACTGTACATTTAAGTTGTAATTAAATTGTAAAAAAAAGCACAATGTTAAGTGTATTAAGTATACGTTTGTGTGCCAAAGTGGAACAACTTCACGTATACGGAGTACACTTAAAGTATATGGCTGTGTATGTACTAACATAAATACCTGACAGTAATTAATGAAATTTAGGTATATCTGTAAATAATCTGTATATCTGTAGTATATGTATTATAAGTATAAGTTACAGCATTTTTTACGGTGTTACAAATACATGAGTAATATACCATGAATATATTCTTATTGCAGCAGTAGCATGCTATTACTTCTGGCACATTACAAATACTAAATAAGTACACTTTGTTGTTATATAAAAATATACTTTTATTATATTATACAGTGCATACAGTCTTCCATAATACTATATTGAAGATATGTTACCAGTACACTTAAGAAGTTTAGAACCATTTACAACTGCTGAATGCATTTTCTACATTATAATATGTTTTTGAAACACATTACATCAATTATTATGAGTAAGATTTTATTCATGAGGTCAACAAATTAAATTTGCACAAGGTTACAAGAAACAAATAACAAAAATACAGTTCTGTAGTTTATTTGTCTGCAAAAAAAACTTTAGGTTGTCTCACAAACACACTAACATAAATATAAGCTGTTGTCTGAACAAAGACAGCCATCATTATTGGAATATACTGTATTACTTCAAACCTGGTGTGTTGTTCTAGTTGTATGCAGAGAAATAGGTCAAAAGCTATACTATAACATGACAGTTTTTGACTGGCCAGGTCAATCACCAGACACAGTTGACGACACAGTTAAGTGTGCATTTCACCTCATGAGGAGCAGGCTGGAGGAAGAACGTACTGGACTCCCCCACCCCCAAAATAACAGCTGAATGATATGTTGGTACAAGCCTGGAAAAGCTTTTCAAAGAACAGTTTGATAATGTTTGTGGGTTGCTGATTTTCCCTGTTAATATGCCATATTGATATACTGTACATCTTGTGCCAGATTACAATAAAAATACCAACAAAATTACATTAAACCGTATGTCCTGTACAGTAATTGTCTATGATAGATTTTCATTGCCTTTAGAAACCACCAACCACTGGACAAGAAAACCTAAAACATTTTTTGAAGTAGAAGACAACTGCTACTCATTGTAAAGTGTGTGAATACCCATTAACATGGCAAAGTTTTTAATGCAGTGGACTTAGGGGAAAGGGGGCAGCTTGGCCCAAACGAAACATTTTGCAGTCCTGCACTGAGGCTGTAGATAATTTTTTTAAATGTCTCTCAAACAAGACTTTCATGAATAACCTACAATACTAGTTACGAAACGATCTTGCTGTATAACTATACTGTATAAGGAGAAAAACTTTGTGCCAACCTACCCCACTATGGAATACGGAAGGCCATTTTCTGCTCCTTTTGGAGTTCTGTCACTTTTACGGATGTAATTGTGATCCATCTGAAAAAAAGGTGTTAATATCATCTGGTGTGTATATTGTGCAGTATAATTGTGTTAAATGTTAATAATAATAATATTTATACTGGGCATGCTTATTAAGCATACAGTTCTACATTTGAGCTGAATATGTGATAATATAATGTCATGAAACACTGCATTTTTATGATCTGGGGCAGTGATGGGGTAGGTTTGGCACAGGTTGACAACCAGACCCATCACTGTGTCAACCTGCCCCAGCCTGCCTTTGGCCCATATTTTCCAAATTGCAGTAAAGCAACACAAGGCATGTGCTTTCACACTTACCTGTAGCACCCCTAAACTTGATGTATTTCCTTTTCCTGTAACATATAAATGAACAAAGACTGCAATTATAAACAAAGAATGAAATATTACTTTGAATATTGTAACATTTGTTTAATTTGATGTAATTTTTAGATTTCACAGAACAAATGCATTCTATACTGCATTATCATTAATCATTAATATATTTTTTAATGTTATATTATCTTATTAACACAGAAAAATGCCACTGATATTAAGATTATTATTTTAACAATTTTAACAATAACAATTTTCTTTTTGAAGCCTTGTTACATTTAATCTTTTTACCACCTTATAATGTGTGCTCCAGGTTTAGTTGAGCAAACAGGACATGGTTGCTAGGTGAGGATTAGTGGTCTTCTAATGCCTTTGTTGAGTAGAAAATCTCTAGCTATAGAGAAATTCATTCAGGTCAAGCAACTAATGGATTGTATTTCAAAAATAGTTATAAATGATACTCAGATCATTTATATATAGTATTTTGGGAGTACAGAAAAACTTTTTAAACAATATAGTTGCAAGCAACAATTATTATTATTATATTATTACAGTTATTATTATTATTATTATTTTTTAATTATTATTATTATTATTGTTGTGTTGTTATTGTTGTTGTAATTTATTAAGTAATTATATTTTTTCACATCACTGTGTGTGTCCATTGTTGGCACCCCGATACAAATTTGTTAGTGAGGCAGGGTAATGAAGCAGGAAGTTCTCCCACTCAGTTGAGAACATCCCCTCAGGTCTCTACACTGGATGCCGAACTGTGGGGATAGCAGGAAGAAGTACAAAAAAAGCTTGAAATATTTTACTTTACATGTGATGAACTTAAAAGATTTGAAAGTTTAACTTTTTTTAAGTTCAGTTACAAAAAATTTACTTTTCAGCACATTAGTTTTTTTTTTATTTAAAAAAATGTTTTCCTTCAAAACTGAAAAAAAGTGGATTTATCTAATTTTGCAATTAAAATGTTCATATAAACTGTACTTTTCCCTTGCCTTTTGAGATGTGTGCACATAATATGCACTATATGGCTAAGGTATCCTGAACACCTCAAACTGTTGCCAAAAAGTTGAAAACACATACTTGTACAGGGTGTGGCTGTACCTGCTGTAAGGGTTCCCTTCACTTCACCAAGCAGTGCAAACATATTTCAACAACAGTGTTCTTATGCATACAGTGAACTCCATAAAACTATGGTTTGCCAACATTGGTGTGGAAGAATTGAGTAGCCTCCACAGAGCCCTGACCCCAACTCCACTGCACATCTTTGGGATAAATTGGTATACTGACTGCACCTCTTCTCAATAGATATTGACACCCGACCGCACTACAGTAATATTCTTGTTACTGAAAGGTAACAACTTCCCAAAGTATCGGTCCAAAATCCAGTGGAAGGCTTTTGCAGAAGGTCACACGTTATTAGAATAGCAAAGGGACATAAAATTTTCAGACATATGAGTATTATGGGCATGTACTCTTGGACATACTGTATAGTGTAACAAGCTAGGCTGAAGTAACTCTGGTGTGTAACCTATTTTCTTTTTTAACGGCTATACTCCCAAAGTAAAAAAAAAGGATATTAAATCCTAGCATGCCAAAGCATACTTTAGTGATCCAGACTAATGACTAGTATACTTGAAGTTTGCTATTTTGGAACAACTCATTTTGTACTAAGTGTATTTAAGTTGTCATTAAATTGTACAAAATCACAATTTTAAGTGTATTAAGTATACTTTTGTGTGCTAAAGTGGAACAACTTTAAGTATACTTAGTACACTTAAAGTATATGGCTGTGTGTGTACTAACATACATACAGTAACTGACAATAATTAATGAAATTTAAGTATATATTTAATTCTAACGTTGCTGCAGTTCGTGCAAGTGTAGCTTTATGATATTGAACATACAGAAGAGAAAGATGTCAAACACATAAATGATCTTGAACGAGCAAATGCAAAAAACAAGTTTGAGAGCGCGCACGAGAAAGAGAGATTCAGCGTGCAAAAACGAGTCTAAAAGCGTGCGCGCAAGAGAGAGTAGTGCACTAAATATAAGTATTAATAAGTACATTTGAATAAGTACATTTAAATTTACCTGAAAATATACTGAGACTAACTAATGTATACTTTTTGTACATTTGTACAATGATTATTTCGAGCATATTTTTTAAATAAAATATACCAAAAATAAGTTGAAAAACAAAGTTTAAATAAGTATGCTTTGGAAATTAGACCAACCTTTCACTTAAAGTATATTTTCCTATAGTATATTTTTGGAAAGTGTACTATAATACATTTATTTTGAAGTATGTTTAAAGTTTAATTAAAAAATTTGGTAAAAGCATGATGTTAGTATACTTTTTATATATTAACTGATGGTACAACTTTTTGTTAGTATATTTGCAATGTACTATCGAAGATTTCAATATATTTGTAATACACTTTTGTGGGGCTGTTTATAAGTCTATAATAATATTCTATATTCTATTTTTCCAGCACCTCCAGATGACCATCCAGGCTTTACAGGAAGAGCTTTGTAGCCAGAGACACTTGAATGAGCTCCTGCAACAAGACAACAGTGCAGTCTCATTAGGTTCACCTTCTGATTGTTTCTCTTACCTGGAGCTCACTGAAGAAAATGTCCGGTATCTGCAAGCTGAGCATGAGCAGCAAACCAAGGAGCTTTTCCTTCTTAAGAAAACTGTGGAGGAAATGGAGCAGCACATGAAAAAACAGAAGCAGATGCTGAGCTCCCGAGATGAATCCATCAAAAAGATGCTAGAGATGCTACAGGAAAAGGGTATCACCTGGTCTCAGCTGCCTGATAAAGAGGGACTGAGGGTTTGCTGTGCTGAGGATGCACTTTGTCACCTGGGGGATGTTCTAGAGCAGAAAGACCAGGACGACAAAAATCTGAGAGCGGTGAGTTATGGGAGCAAAATCTATAATGCTTGTTACACAGTTTCTACCAACACACTTGATTTAGCTGATCACTTAAATATCAAACCATGAATAATGAGATCAGGTATGTTAGGAGTAGGAAGAACTACAGTGCTGTGCAGAAATATTCACACCTTTGAACCTTTACACATTATGTAGCATAACAGTTATCTGTGATTCAAATCAATTAAGGTTGAATAATACAGGGTGACATGCATGGCAACTCTAAGGTGTTTTATTTTTGTGTATTATTTTATTAAACCTCAACTTGAACATTATTGATACTTAATTGCATACTTAAATAACCTCAAACACTACTGCAGGCTGATTTAGCCATAGTGACAAAACTGTGGGGATGACATTATAGTTTTGCTATGTATGCTAGATAGTATGCTACTGTAGGAGTACAGAGAACTATAGTGCTATGCATAAATATTTACCCCCTCAAACCTGTGCACATTTTACCTAGAACTGAAATCAGTTTGTTATGAATAGTGACCTTAAGCTACTGCTAGAGTTACACTGAATTCTTGATGGCCTAGTTAAGAAAAAAGAGGAAAAAGATAAGCATTAAGATGTGCAAAGCTTAAAGACATGCAACTGCAATCACTGAATTTGGGGTCGGAAAGGGAAAATGTAACAGCAGTCTATCATAGTCATTTCTAGTCTTAGCAACATATTCTCCTCTTTTCTGCCATGATCTCCAATAGGGTGATTAACAGGATACAAACAACCTCCCTGTCAAGAGGTTTATTTTTACCCTCTAAATCTTCTCAGCCTGCAGTGTCTTGCCTCTGCGAAGAGTTCAGGGACATGCATAACTGAAGTCATTTTTGCCAGTACGAGATGTTACTGATATATTCACACATTTGTCACCTCAGCTGCAAGAACAGATTAACATGTATTGTTGAGAAAGGAGTGCGATTTCAGAACTTAGTGTTAGTGTACATTTTGGTTTGTGTGGCTAATGCTAATGTGGAGCATAAATACTATTGGAGGTAAGTTGGCAATTACATGTACTCTTAGTGACCATGTATTAAGCCTGTGATTTATAAGGGAAAATACTCAAGCAATTGTAACTTGTGATTTCTTTTGTGGCCCAGTGGAATGTGGAAAAAAAGATACAAATAAGGGGAAGAGAGCTTGCTGAGGGCACTTTGTCTGTAGACTTGAAAGTGTTCTGCCCTTTCCCTAGACAGGTTTGGTGGGTTCTGTTTTGGGTGTATATAGACGAGCCATATAAGGAAGGCCTCCACGCTAACAATTGAAAGTTACCCTTGGCCTAGTAAGGCTATGTTTCTGATGTGTATTAGAATGTACTACTTTTTCTTAATTTTAATTAGCTGCCATAGAAGCAAAATGATCATCACATTATATTACAAAATGACATAGAAGCAGGTGTAAATGGTGTAAAAATTGATGTACATAAAATAAATAATATGCAGTTAAGACAGCTAAAAACATTAGTTCATTGTGGTACAGTTCATACAGTATAACAGTTAAAATAAGACACGTCATTTTTTTTACATTTATTTTCTTATGTTTTCTTAAATTATAAATAGTAAATTCATTGTGCTTTATGCTCAACTGCGAACACCGTCAAACAGGTCACTAGAGGGGCTTGTTGCTAGGGAGGAACCTAAAATCCCACCGAGGTTAGTGCTGCATATTAAATCCTGCAGCCAAGCTAAACACAAGCTAAAGTTTTGTGCCTCTTTGCTCCTAACTACAGGTGGGTTAATATTCCTCCAAATTAGATGTAAATACCCTTGAGTAAGACATAAGAATGTTGCGATTCTGTGGTGGTAACATGAAAAGCCCACAGTTAGTAGTTTTGTTTGGTGTGTGGTGAGAAAGATGTTTGCACTATTATGCTAGGCCAGTCGACCTGTTGGCAGTGAATACAGCAGCATACGGAGCCATAGCAAGGTTAGAACCATAGGGATTGTTGCCATTGTAGGTGCTAGTAACATTAAAGGGCTAATATACAGTACAAACGTATTGTTGGACATTGCATTTTTGTATGTTTATGCGGTTATTGAATATATGTACTATAAGTCAGTAATAAGTTAGTTGGCATGTGAAACATATATCATTTGACATATGCTAGGTTATAACTGTTAGAATTGCTGTGTTTAATTTGTTTTATCTGGAGAAAAATGTGTGTCCTGTAATACTGGAACAGAGTTGAGCCAAATATGTAAAATGTTTGTTTTTCTCATCATTTTGCGGTTGAAAAGGAATAGTCTTCCTAAAATGCTCAAATTATTGATGTATTTATGCAGACTAGAGTCACTGTTCTTCAAAGATGCTGTAATGTTGATGATGAAGATGCTTATGAAGATGATGATGATAAAGAACAGCTGTGCTACAATGACCAAGCTAATGGTGAAGGTAACAAGGTGAACGATGATGAGGAAGATGCAGAGCCACCTGATATAAAAGACAGTCTGAGGCAATGGGAAGACTTCTTTGTATGCATCTACAAAGACCAGGACCTTTAGACAGGTGCGGCACGTCCAGGGTGATTGCCTTGCAACAGCATTGCCTGGCAACCGCGTGTCTAGCTGCGTGCGAGTATTTTCATTATCTATTGAACCAATTCTGTACCGTTTGGCCATCTTTGTGATTATCTACTGAACCAATGCTGTGCCAATGTTGGGCCCAACCTATCATTTTGGGCCCGACAAAATGACGTTGGACCAACCAGTGATGTCAACATTGGCCCAACATATATGCACTGCTTTTGTCCCAACATTGGCCCTATCTAGAATTGTCCTTTGAGAAGATGTACTCAAATGTTTGCTGAAATTAGAGGGGTGTACTCACTTTTGTGAGTGGGTGTAAATACATTGATTGTCCTAGGGTACCTTTGTGTGATGGTATGGTCCCTAAGAATTTGTTTATGATAAATGTATTAACTTAACTTGCAGTGAAAAGGAATTGCATTCAAAGAGGAATGCATGGATACAAAACAGCTTGATGCAGTTAACTCATTGGCATTTGGTTTTGGTTTACTGTGGTTTTGCCAAGTTTATGAATTGGTTGAAGGCTTAAAAAGCATTGTTGTTGATTGCGTGTATGGGTTTGTGGCTGTCTTGGCAGGCATCACAGCCATTTAAAGTGTCAACTAATTGAGCAATAAAATCTCTGAAACATCACTAACCAAAGAAAAAGACTACAAATGTATGTGCAACCTGGTGCTAATTTGTTGAATGCTGGTTTTGCTGCATTTTTCTTATTGCTAGTAGCGCTAGAAATTAGTGGTGGTGTGCCACCCTGACATCACAGTGAGACTTTGCTAGAATAGTTAGCGTGATTTAAAAGAAGAAGAAAAAAAAAGAATCTAAAAAAAATTGTTAGGTTCCACTGTTCCTAAAAACAAAAGATCAAGCTCTCAAAAAAGAAATGCTTAGTTTCTCTACCATGGCATAATGATGTTGATGGCGCTTTTCGAATGAAGGTTTGAAGCTTTTGAACCTAATGTGTTTCTAGGGTGTAGAAAAGGTGCGAAAGCTAGAAAGACTGATGCCTCAGTCTTCTTAGGTTTTGATGAAACAAAGGCTAAATATCAGTGTGTAATTGAACAACATTATGAGTAATGGTGGAAGCTGTTAACCTTCCTGAGTTAAACTCTGAGTTTCATTACAAATACACTGTAGATTTCTTGTTAAATATAAAGATTAAACTGCAAGTTGTTTGGTTAATTTAAAAATGAATTTGATGGATTTTTTTCATTAATACATGGAGACAGAACTGTTGCTTAGTAACTGTCTACTGATGGCCTCTTTTAAATTCATAGCCATCTGGCTAATATCAAAACCATGACTTTCATTTAAGGGAAGCACTCAAGTGCTTTCTGGAATACCACAACACTACATTGATGCCTCTTGAGTGATGCATTTAGGAAATGTGTGTGGGAAATGTAGGTTAATTATTCAGAATAATTCATTAATATTATGCCAAAAATTATTTGTTAAGTGGTTGGATAAATAACCCTAGTTCTAAACAGATTCCTGACAGACCACACCATTGATAAAAAAGGTGGGGTGTTAGCACAGGCACTGACCACTGTGTGGCAGCATTTGATAAATTTTGGGCCAAATTGCCCTGTCTTACTTTCTTGGTACATTAAACCGCAGACATATTTTCATGTGGTGTGTCCTATGCAATTTATAGCCTGTATGCAGAATAGCTGTAAGATTAGCTGTGTCATTTGGGATTGCTTTTGCCTCGCAATTATTTGTTTGAACAGTTTCAACAATATATTCAAGTGTATTTGATCCATACTGCAGTTGGATCAATAATTAATTGCATTTATATTTTATGCCAAATAAAGTTTAATGGCATAATGTCCTAACTGCACAAGAAAAGAAAGCTTGAACTTTACAGCGTTCTGCTTTGAAGTTAGCCTTCTTTTGAATTCTTCTCTTTATGGCTTCCCTCCCTTTGACTGCTGATCTCTTGCTTTCAGCAGATCTTTTCACGCAAGAGGCAGCATCTGAAGAACAAAGTATATTTGCAGAGCAGCTCTCAGAGAAACCTACTCTAGCGTTGCGCCGATGTGGAAACAGTGGCGCAAGCTGAAGCTTAACTTCAACTCCCATGCACAAACCCTCTAAAAGTAGTTTTGGATCAGTAGCAAAGTGCGATTTCTGTCAACAATTCCCATATCCACTGGGTGTTCCCTTGGGTATGTATGTTTGCTTTCTTTTTTTCAAGGGTGTGAAGGCAGGCATGATATATTTGTTTCACACCCACTCACACACTTAACCACACATATAGAGTAAATTGGTTAAAGTGGATCCAGGAGCTGAGTGACTTTAGCCAGCTGCAGGATCTTGGTGGACTGTAGAAAACTTTTCAACACACTTGTCTGAGCGTGTGCGAAAGGGCCTGAGAAAGGTAGAAAGGGAGCACAAACTTGTCTGGAGAATGTTTTGGATTAAAGACTGAGAGATGTTTAACCAGTGGACTTCTGTTGCTTGCATAGTATTGACGAGTGATTTGAAACACAGCAGGATTATCTGTACAAAATCTACTAACTAGTAGAAATTTAGTTTATTGATGCATACTGCAAACATCTGTCTCCTGTGGGAAAGCAGTTGTAAATGTAGTAGAACATTCATGTGGTAGAACCTAAATGAAACTATGTGTGTGAGAGTGATACACTATTTGAATATGATGTTTTGGTTTGTTATTCTTTTTTACACTTCTTCAATCTCTCTCTCTCTCTCTTTGCTCCCATCTCTCTTTACCTCTCACTTGAATGTACCTCTTTCTCCCAATGGTGGCGCTTTTTTGCTTGATTGAATTTTAACCTTTTGGTTTGGAAAGTCTCACAGTTCTGGCAGCAAAGCAGATACACAATGCAGAGGTAAATGTCCCATTACATAAAAGCTCTCACTAGCGACTGCCCGAGCCTTGTTTTTTGGGCCTAACCTTGATGTTCTTGGGAGAAGGGTAGTTTTTCAGTCTGACTGAAATTTCAGTCCGGCTTTAACATGCTCAGATGAAGGAAATGTGGGAACGTTGACATGTCAGCCAAGCTGTCCATTAGTGTGTCTCTCATTCATTTATCAGGTCGAATCTGTTGACAGTTCTCTTTTTCTTCTCTAGTTCCTTCCTCTACACTGAGGTATTTTTTACTCCTCCAACTGAGTGGTGGAACATGTTCCATTTCATTCTTAATACTGAAGTAGATGTAAAAGTGATTTATTTGTAATACGAGCTAAGAATCCCTCTCTCTCTCGCTGTGTGTGTGTGTGTGTGTGTGTGTGTGTGTGTGTGTGTGTGTGTGTGTGTGTGTGTGTGTGTGTGAGAGAGAGAGAGAGAGATCCTAGGTGGGCTTAGGCAGTATGTGTCTTTGTGTGTGTGTGTGTGGGGGGGGGGGGGTTTAATGGAAAGAGAGAGAATTCCTAAGTAGTGTTTAGAATAACAAAAACACATTTACTTTGTACCTGTATCAATGCCCGCTGTTTTATGAAAGCTAAAATATTTCCCAAGGTTCTCCTCTCATCTCTTCCCTTCTTATGCGTGTACATAAGTGTCACCTTTCTGTAAGCATGTGGGTTAGGTGCCAGCATGGATATTTTGGATGAGAGATTAACAGTGAAATCTTTAGCCTTTTTAACTAGATCCCTTATAAGAATGTCAGCTAACAAGATCTGGAGCACCTTTGTGTTTTTTTTTTTTGTTTGTTTGTTTGTTTCAAGCGCTCTAATAATAAAGTCTATTGTCTGTAAATGTAAATTGGTAATAATGTCCATATAAATAATAGAAATGAATTGTAACAAACTGTACATGCACTTCTTTAAAATAGGAAAATGAAAGCAACCAGTTTCCTCAAATGGCCAGAGATGGAACGCATTGGAAATATTGCTGAGAACATTCTGAAACCGAGCATCAAGGTTCTCCGGTGTTTCTGCTCGGGCATTGTCTTTGTTTATAGAAGTGAAGACTGTTTTGGTGCATTTTTTTATTTTTTATTTTTTGTAAAAAATAATTACCTGCATTTATTTTGAATTCAGCTGTCACATCACATACTAGTTATGCTGGTAAGAAAACATCTATAAGATATTAGATCTAGAATATACACACAAATTGGCAAAAAAAAAAAAAAAAAAACTTTTCTGAATATATTCTTTACATGTTCTGGTGCAGCTTCTTTGAAGACCCCCATGACAAGGATAATCCATTTGATCTAGATAGGTCAAAGTTTGTAGAAACTATAGCAACCCCCAGAGGCTACACTTTGACCATTGGGTTTACAAGGTTTTGATCGGTATATCAGCTTCCTAAATAGTGGAGCATGGTAAACCCTTATAATTCTCAGTAAAGGGATGGGTTCAGAGCCTGAGAACAGGCAGTGTTCTAGAAAGCCTTTACTGAAACCAACTTGTTTTGTAATCTCAAATTTTATCCTTTAATAAGGAGTTTAGCTGGGGTAGAATAACACAAAGATAACACTGAAAGACATGATGACATCGAAACATTCTCACATTTATCCCTATAATAAAAGAAAGCAAATGTACTTTATTTTCAAATTGGAAAGGAACCAGATTATATCTGCAAGGCTTTTATTTAAGTCAGTTTTGTTATAATAATAAACCATATTTTAATAACACATCAGTCACTTTTTATTTTATCAGTCACTACATATTCCAAATATGTTTACTGGACTGTCAAAGTCTTCCACAAGAATAGAAATATTAGACTAAAGAATTTAAAGAAGGTATGTTTTTGACCTGTTTTTGCTCTCCCCCTTTGATTGACTATCTGCAAAATGTGTCTTTCAATTTGTGTGCGTGCATGTTCTTCAGAGTGTGTGAGTTAAGTGGAAGGCATTTCAAAGCCTTCTTTGAGCTGCTGACAAGCACAGTTATCTACACAGCAGCTTCAAATCCTGGCTGTCAGTCAATCTTAGGAAGGTGAAAGGTCATTACCCGTAATGGTGCACTGTGCAGTTGAAGCCAGTGAAAGACAAAAAAGATGCTGCATCCTGGAAATCCCCTCTCCCTTTTTACATTTATTTCTTTATGTATTGATTTGTTGATGGCTCAGTGGTTAGCACTAGGGCCTCGAACCTCCAGGGTTGAGGGTTCGATCCCATCCTGTGTGTGTGTGGAGTTTGCATGTTCTTCCCATACTTAGTGGGTTTCTTTCCTCCAGGTGCTCTGGATTCCAGAAGTTTCCAGTAGTACTCCGTGTTTGCTATCATGACAACAAGAACCACCCAGTGATGAGCTGAACATTGTGCATACTGTACACCAGTCGGTCTCAAGTTCAGTTCTGGGTAAGCAGTTACACGAAGTTCATAACATGAGAATTTCCTGAACGCCCAAGTCATCAAGGTTTCAATCAGTAGGATCAAAGTGGTTCTCAGCCAGCAAAATCTTAAATCTCAAGGTCCATGCAGGTGTGGAACAGAGAATCACTGATAAACTATGGTTGTATTTAAGACTTGATTAAAACTTGACCATTATCACAAAAACGGTTTTGTTACTGTTTCTAAGATAGCTTATTGGAGTTTTTCCAATTTTTGTGATATATGTAAAATGCTTATTACATATGTAAAAAGTTTACCTGTCAATAAAGAAAAGCTGCCATTTGCCACCACAGTCTGGGCTTTGATGGGCATGGCTAAATATTTAAGAAAATACCAGCTTTGGTAGCAATGTTGTAAATTCACTAAAGGGCATACAGGAGGGCATTTAAGTGCATCATTTCTGAGCTAAAGTCTATAAGACTGTTTCAATTTGCATTTACCAAATGAAATAAATTTTTGTATTTCACTCTCACTTTTGACATCAATGTCACAGAACACAGCTCTGGTAGCAAACAAGACACGGATAGATGTGCTGTTAAATTAGCATACATTACTTAACCATATGTTTACTTGTGAATTACTTAAGTAGAGACCTGATTGATGGTGAACCATAGTTCACTTTTATGATTTTGCTTGTTTGTTTTTTTCCTTCTTTGTTTGTGACAAAAAAGGATTGTAAATCTCATCAAAGTTGTCAAATGTTGACCCCACTTTGACATAAGGTGGACGAGAGGATGATCCTTTAGGCTTTGTGGGTTCCGGGTGGCGCCTCTGTGGGCCAAGCTTGTTTTTCCGGTGCATCCCTGGATTCTTGGTCGGATTGAAATCTGGGAATTTGAAGGCTGCGTCAACAACCTTGAACTTGCTCTGATGCACTGGGGGTTCTGAAACCTCTCTGTTGTGGCCAGTATAGAGTTTTTTTGGAGGTTTGTGTAGCATTGGCTTTTTTTTTTTTTTTTGGTAGATTGGGTAAGACGGGATGGCCATCGGTCTCTGTTTGCATAAATGGGCCCATGGATGCCCATGGTTCTGTTGCCAGTTTAATGGTACAGTATATAATTGCTAAACAATGATATTTAGTTTGACTAGTGGCAGTGTTAATATATTATTTATACTAAATTGCATACCTACATTGCCACAAACACAACTGCAGGCTGATTTAGCAATTGTAACAAAAATGTAGGAGGCGAATTTAAAGTATTTCTGTAAAACTCATCAGTTGCAGGTGTGGCTCGGTGGTTAAGACTGTTGAACCCTCAATTGTTCAGATGTAGAATTTGATGAAATTGAAGTTGCACTCGGGTATAGATAAGGGCATCACCACTTGTGCCTTTTAACACCCCTTTGACTCAAAGACATCATGCACCAAATATCACCCACCTGAATAGTCAAATCATAGTTCTTGCTTGCATAAAAATACTGTATTTATTTATTTATTTATTTGCAGTCAAAACATTCATATATGCTGACACATTGGAAATATATAAACAGAAATAATTGGTAGTTTGAGCAACACCAGTCATGGTGTATTTCTGTCTCACATCTGGTGTTCGCAACATAGGCTTCAGATCTGCCATAACACTGAACAACAAGAAAGCAGGAATTAATTAACTAATATGGGAAAGTGGGAAGTGACAAATTTTTTTTACATTGCAAATCACAAGACAAATAACAGTAAAAAAAAATTGTAGTGACCATTTCAATGTCAGTGTTGGCATGACCAGCAGATGCATGAATTAACTTTTTTAAAAAGCAGGTGCAAGTGGAGCTGTCCCTTGTGTGTGTGTGTGTGTGTGTGTGTGTGTGTGTGTGTGTGTGTGTGTGTGTGTGTGTGTGTGTGTGTGTGTGTGTGTGTGTGCACGCGCGCATGTCTCACATTAATTATTGATATAGGCAGACAGACACATTGCACATTTGCCAGCAGCATGTGTTATGAGAGGTAGTGCACAGTGTCTGCTGATAGAACAAGGGAAAGAGAGATGCTACGATACAACAGATGAAGAAGAAGAAGAGAGAGCAAGAAACAGAGCGATGCACCTGTAACATTGTATTGGACAATCAGCTGCTTAGCAGCATCAGTGTGAGAGCAGCAAAGTGGGAGTCAGAGAGGGGAATGGTCTTGTGATTCTTAGAGTCAGAGTTGCAAATACAGACAGATAGGAAAGTAAAAGAATATGATATGAGCTTGAAGAGAAAACCCACAACATATTAATCAAGATTTGAGAGTGAATACAGAATTTGGGACAGAGTAGCAGGGGGCTAGGGTTTAAAAATGATGAGCAGGCAAGCTTGTTTCTATCGTGTTCCTCCTCAGGAGCTCCATAGGAGAAATCAACAGCCAGAACCACCCAAGAACAAAGTCTTACACACTGTCATTGATATGAAGGTAAGAGCATTAGCTTAACTTTCATAAATTCACAGTATTCAAAATATCAGATGATACATATGCTGACTTTATGGCAGTTCATAGATTTCTCACTGTGATGTTAATAACGTACTGGTCTATTGATACTGATACTGAAAATGGGTAATAATCATAGAGGCTGAAATTATATATATCACTTTGAAGCAGAGTTGGCTCAGTTGGTACTGACATAATTTCACATTACATAATGTATTTCTACATTATGTAATAAGTAAGTAATGTCAACAGTTGAGAGGTTTAGTATGGAATAGTGCTCTTATTTGTATTTAAAGGGATTAGAAATCATTCTGGTTTCTATCCAAGGAGAACATGCAGTCTGCAGATCATCCATAATTCGCAAGGTGGTGGTAAAAAAAAAATTGTAGACTGGCATAAACAGCTGACAGAGATGCAGAAAGCTGATCTTATAAACTACAAAGTGCTGGAATCTGGCTTTCTTATCATTCATGACAACTGTCATTCTTCTGCTGATAGTACATAAATATAATTAGGAGCAGCAGTTATTGAACATCTTTCGCAAAGAACCGTGCAGCAACTGACCGAGGGGAATTGATATCAACTTTTTAAAGCTATTCTTTAATATCAGATAAACTTGAAAACCAAACTGCTTCCTAACACAATTAACCAAAGACTATTAAACGAGAAGGGTGCAGTTTGAAGTCTGTCCATATGGTACTGCTTGCTAGGCCAATGGAAGGAAGAGCTCATGTTGCTCTGCTTAAAAAGAGCACACTTATTCAATTTGTTTCAAATGTCACATATGGAAGCTTTCACTCTGTGTGCTGGCTTTGATCTCGGTGCTGAGCTGTGAAAAAAGGTTACCCACTTCACACACTCACACTCACACCCACACATGTGCCGAATGTTCTTGATCGACTTAGATGCTTGGACCTCGGGTACATCATTTCATTTTTAAAGAGTTTCTGTCTGTGCTCGTTAAACCCTTGTAAGAAGTGCGATTATACGAATGTGTCTGGACAAACACGGCTACATAAGAGACTGGTTTCTATGGCGATGCTTCAGCTGTGTTTTTGTTATGTTCGTTTATTTATGTGTTGTACATCTGTAGCAGTATCATTTTTAAACCTAATTTACTAGTGATTCATCTTCCTGACACATTGATATTGATCCCCCCCCCCCCCCCCCCTTTTCAACAAAACCAGTGAATTTAGGATTATCATAGATTTAACTCTATTCCTACACTTTATTTAAAGAGAACTCTAAAGGTATTTTAT